>JBBPTT010000476.1:0-23520 GCA_038094175.1 Boletellus aff. lepidospora
GTCACCAGCGTCAGCGACTCAGCGGCAATTTATAGTGATGAGAAATGCGAACCGTCTACCTGGAAGGGGCCTGATCAATTTAGGGACTACCCGGCGGACTTCCCGAAGGGTTCAAAGTACCATGTGACGCCGGGGAACATCAAACCTATTGGTATCATGTTTCAGTATATGTGTACTGATGGTAGTGACCCTTGTCAAACATGAAACGTCACAGTGTGCTTCTTCCTAGTATTGGTCAATCGAACTCTGAAGGCTTTGACGCATAAGGGCTTGAGCACCAAATTTCTGTTTCATTGCAAGTAGATGGCGCAGGTTTTACAGAGTCAAACGGGCGGGTGAGAACCTTACTTCCGTAGAGCACGTTACGGTCCTGGCCAAGTCCATCAGGAAAAAGGTTAAAGTCTAAAGCTGACTAAAAGCTGCCTAAATAGGACCCCGGCGGCTAACGGTGACTCCTAGTGGAAGCTGCCCACGCCTGCCGCCGACTCCGTATGTCCAACTGTGTGTTTAGAAATATTTGTATGTTACCATGTGCGCCGCGTATCTGTTCGATGCCGGATCGAGCCTGCGAGCACCTCAACGTGGCAACTCTGGCAAAGGGGGGGATCGCTACTTTTGTTTCCTACTGTGAAAAAACTCCGGTGGAGATTCGTTGCCCGATGTGACCGCCATGTGGACCAAGCGATCCAGGATTTATGAAACAAACAAAGCAAGAGGATCGTTCGAAATCGACACAAGCCAGTCATCAACATCTATCTTTGGTAACTCTACTCGAACATCGACGATTCGAGGGCTCAATGGACGACAGACTTTCCATCTGGGGTAAGCGTGTATTCCCTGTAGACGGGGCAAGCTCAGACTGGGCCAAGTCCGACACACATCGCCACCTACGTATCCGCCAGTCCAATGCGCCGAGCGTCCGCATCAAACACCTACAAAACGTGATTTCATGAACTTGATTCATTTTCATGGGCGATCCGGCGAACTGACCATATAGAACTTCTCCATGAACCCTATTCCGAGAACAAAGCTCAACCCCGGTGTGGAATAGATCCCCAGGTCGCTGATGATACTATAGTATTTGTCGAGCTCCCCGCCCCACGCGGTGTTCTGCGCCTGTGGGATTAGCTGGGCGGCGACGTCCAAGGTGAACTCCCCCCCTCCAATTTGGAAATAGAGAGGTTCCATAGACGGGATGGATTCTGCAGGGATTTCCAGGAGAGAGATGGTTGTGTTGTACGTCGCTCCGGGGATCCCGTCCTTGTATATGTCAAACAACTCGGGTGCAAGCAAGATCGCTAACAGACCTAATGCGTGAAGTCCCACCAATGAACCGAAAACGGAAACGTACGGCTAGAACTGGTTATAATCCCAGCAGTGGAACGCGAGATTAGGGTATGGTTTCCATATGTACATTGGGTGATGTTGAAGCCCCAGTAACGAGAGGACGGGGATGTCTCCGTCAGTGGGACATATATCAGCTCGCCCACATACTGTATAAGATGCATGTGAACTGTTCAGACACCGAGCTGGCAATCGAAACGGTGTTTATACCAAACTTGGATCAACCCCTCCGAACGTCAAAGATCCATCTACACACTTCAGGCTGAAGAACGAAAAAAAAAGTTAAATACTCACTTGTGTCGGAATCATTTTCGGCAGGGGCAAAGTAAACACTAAAGACCTGCTCTTCGATCAATCCCTGTGCCACAAGGTTGTTCATCACCGTCGGGATCATCGCATTTTCATCAGGCGACAGCGTCCCCTTGGTGAGGTCGACAGGGCCGAGACCGAGGATGCCATCAAAACCAAATTGCGACAAACCGACAGAGGAAAGCATGTCGCCGATCGATTGGTTGGTGACGACAAAATTGGGTGCGAGGATCACCTGGTCCAAGTCTGGGTGTCGTCAGTAATTTGGTGCGGATGGAACAGGTGCAAAGTCCTTACATTCCACTCCAGATGCACTGTCGGCTCCAAAAATGACGTTCACATGTTCCCCGGTGGGGAAGCTGGTGGGCGTCCGATTATAGGGCCTGTGAATGCTGTCACGGAGATCAAAGTTGCACGACTGGATCAATCACAACACTTACCCAAGAAACAGGTTCGAGGCGCCGGTATCAACGGCGAGATTATAGTACGTTGCAGGGCTACCAACGCCGATACGTGCTGCATAGAATATTGCATTGTTAGTTACGGGAATGGTGGTCAGTTCATTGTCTCTGCGTGACTCTGCGAGTCCTGCACGAGCACGAATCTTCTCGCCAGGATACGCCCTGGTACCTTGGAATTTCCTCAACGCAACAGTAAGAGGCGAAGAGGCAACAGAGGCAACAGACGTGAGCAGGACGAGAAAAAGTGCAGTGAAAGACCTCATGGTAAGGGGGTGGATTGAAAGTGAATGTCGCCAGCATCAGCGGCGACTTATAGCGATGAGAAATGTGAATCACCTACCCAGAGGGAGTCCTATCAATTCAGGGACCACCCGGCGAAACTTCCTGAAGGGTTCAAAGCACCATGTGACGCTGGAGAGTGTCAAACCTATTGTGATATACGTTTCAGTTGTATGCACTAACGGCGCTAACCCTTGCCAAACACGAAATGTCGCGGTGTGCTTCCTCCTAGTATTGGTCAATCGAACTCTGAAGGCTTTGACGCATAAGGGCCTGAGCACCAAATGTTGGATTCATTGTGAGTAGATGGCGCAGACCTTACACGATCAAACGGGCGAGTGAGAATCTTACTTCTGTACTATCATCTTGCATCGCTTACCATAACGTTGGAGCGCGTTGTCCTGGCCAAGTCCATCAGGAAAAAGGTAGAAGTCTAAAGCTGACTAAAAACTGCCCCTGGCGACTAACGGTAACTCCCCTTCAACTGCCCACGTCCACCGCTGACAGTAGGACTAGTGACTCCGTATGTCCAACTGTGTATTTATAAATACTTTATGCTGCCATGTGCGCGTATCTGATTGATGCTGGATCCAGCCCGCGAGCACCTCAACGTGGCAACTCTGGCAAAGGAGGGGACTGCTACTTTTGTTTCCTGCTGCGAAGAAACTCGGGCGGAGGATGGCACCGAGAAAGTATTCGCTCTCACCAATGGTCAAGAAGTTAGAACCAGTTCAAAGGCTAGATCTGCTGCATATACACGACAGGTGGAGAACAGTCATATAGAACACCTCTTGTTTTGAGTGGACATCACAAGGACTAATAGCATATATACTGCCCCTAGTCGTCTATGAAGCCAAAGGAAGCATAGCGCCGTGCGGCGTCGTACTAGATCAAAGGCCAAAGGATCCTGCACTAGTAACTTGCGAGAAACTGAAGAAATACATGATTCATGTGTAAACTCATGACTGGTACAAACCTCGTGACAACACGTCAAGGTCAGCACCCCTGGGCCCGTCCTCCGCACCGAGCCCCAGGATGTCATCAGAGGCGAATGCGCGACGGGCGGGGAACTTGTCCACAGGCATTGTCTGTTGATACTTCGTTCCATAGACCGACCGCTCAGTGCTCAGCACCAACCTGCCTTGCCCCCGAAGATAGCAGGCATGGTAGTTACTGGCGCCAGTGCGTTGCTGTCGTGATAGACGGCAGTAAATTATGTATCCGCCATTTTCTGGCGTGGGGGAAGGGTAGAGGGACTAGACGACTACGCAGCGGTCTAGAGCATCCTAAAGACGACGTGGATGACGGTGGCGTCGGATCAAATCAATAGGGGACGAGGCGATGTGGATAAGCGAAGCAGGTGAGAGCACTAATTACCGTGAAACACGATGGGAGGCGACGGAGGTGGCGTAATGAATGATGCCAGTCTGTCAAGAGGCACACACCAAAGGGAGGTAGTGTCGTCGCGCGAGTAAGATGTGCCCACTTGCCTTGATGATGGTGGGTGTTTACTAACCACTGACGCGATATCTGCGCTTTCTCCGTTCGTTTCCGTGCAAGGAAGAGCACACGAGCCGCAGTGGGGTGTTGGCGTACCCACTACAAGTTCCTTGTCAAACCTGAATCGCCGTGACATGTCGATCAGTCTGACCTCCAATGTACATCAATGAGTTCTACTGGTGTCCCGACGGACCATTCGCGAGACAAAGGAAAGAAACAGATGTTCCAGCGGACTTGATGTTGCCAAACGTCACGCATGAAATCCTTACGTCCGATTGAACCACTTGACAAGGTGATGCGTGTCTTCTGAACGAGCATTCGCTTCACTTGAGCACTCGTAGTAATCTCCGTCTTCTTCAGCATGAAATTTTTTGTCGCACCATCTTTTCTGCGCGGAGAACATGTCCCCTGAACAGGAATGGCATAAGCTGGGCTTGGATGGGTGAGGGCGCGCCACCGTTGGCGGCGGCGGCACTTGCCATTTATTTCCTTGACTTGGATTCACGCTCACGCTCGGATAAACAAACGTCTAACAAACGACCTCTGTCTTCTACCGCTCAGCGCGGGCTCGGCCCTCCAACGTGGATCCCCGCCCAAATCTGACACACGTTATTCGAGGTCACTTTCAGATACCATTGACCTCATACCATTACCAGAACTTCAAACCATAGGCACTGCGTTGGTGTTCGAGTGCATTGAACGTGTGCTGGTAATACCAAGTGTGAGCAACTTCTACTACCGACCACTGACGCTGTCGTGCTTTCACTGTACTGTGAGTGGAATGAGCGAGTTCGCATCATCCGTTTTAACTCCATCCATCCTTGCTGACATGCCCTTCCCAAGGGAGATTATTATTATATCATGATCGTCGTCGTCGTTACTTCTGGATTGGCATCGCAGGTCACATGTCTCGTCCTGCTCCCAACGTGTCCCCCTGCTACTTCTCCGTCGGCCACCGTTGCACTAAAGAAACTCAGACACTCCGGAGGGTGGCGTGGCGGAGTGGAGAATCAGGCTCGAGCAACTTCCTAGATTCTCGATACAAGTGGTGGTCCGACTGTTATTCAAGCAGTGTTCTACTCAACAATTATCGGTATTGACCACCCCGCGACCAAATATACTCTTTTAGTTGATACCAGTTCCTCGAACACGTTTATTGGGTGAGTTCGGATGGTCGATCAGGTTGAACAATCTACTATCATGATGACAGTCTTATCCGGCCGTATGGCTGCACGTCCACCAGCATCCCCACGAGAGAAGATATAAGTATCCCTCACGGGTCAAGTAGTTTCTCTGGCGTGGAGTGTAGGCACTTTAAAATTTTCATCCGCACTAGAATTCTGACGGCAGGCAGACTTGGACCAAGTGACCCTTGCACCCAACCAAGTCGTCAACCACCAGTCAATTGGCGATGTGCTTGCATCTCAAGGTTTCCAAGGACTCGGTACTAATGGTATCCTCTGCCGATTGACCTCACCGCGGGCACACTCTCACCAAATACTAGTGCAACGATTCAAACGGTCATGGAGAATCCTCAGGGACCTAATGATGAAAATGTGCTCGGTGTATTCTTTGCCTTCTCGCCACATGACTCTGGCGCCGGTGAGTCTCTAGACCGTCTGATCCTTGCATGTCGTCAAGCCTGAAATGTGCAGATGGATTCATGACTTTCGGACGTGTTGGACTGTCGGATACAAGCTTGGTACGAATGTGGCATCCCCGGTTTGGTTTTGAATGGCTCACATTTGTCGGCGAAGTGATGTACACTCCCGTGACAAGGACCTACCCAATCCGTCTTTCTTGTGGAATCAACATGGTAACCACGCCGCCATCCCGAGTTTTATCGTCGACACTGGCACCACAGGTGATATCGTGCCCATCAGATGTCTCACTCGCGACCAAGTTCCTTGATGTGCACGCAAATTCGATTCTGGGGGCGGCGTTCAACACGAGCGCGAATCTCTTGGGGACCCCCGTCCTGTCCATGCAGCCTCTAAACTTTCAAATCGGCGACAACTCGCTCACATTGCATGTGTCTGCCCGGCTGGTTCCGCACTCCCAGAGCCCTGAACGGGATGAAGATTCCGATCAACATCATGGCACGGATGGCAACAAGGAAACCCCGCAGACAGGGTTTAGCTCTCATTCTCTAAACGGCGCTCACAGAGGTACTGTGCGGTATGTAGTGGGTCGTCTTTTGAGGATGCGTGGTCTTACTGATCGCTTCTGGCAGATGTTTGACGCTGATGCCAACCATGTTGGATCTGCCATGTCAGGCTTGGTCGAGTCCGAGGTTTGTCTGCCCACAGGAATACACTGTTACCTCGTAAGACCAGGGATAGAATTTGAGCTGCTGCACTACCGTTTCGTGTATCCTGGGTTCTTTGATGTCCGAGTTAGAGCCGCGTTGGGTAGACGTTGAAGCGCTGAACTTTGGCTAATCTTATGTGAATAGAAGCTCTTTGATTGTTTGACCACACGCCTCCGTTGCCAATCACCATTTCCTATGGTGGTCACGTTGTACGCCACGAGAAAAGTCTTTTTGTGCCATTGGCCCAAGGTCAATAGGCCAATCGATGCACCATTCAGGCCAGTCGAGCTCAGCTCTACTTGCATCCATTTCCGTTCTCCAGCCCGGCTCGTTTCTGATCTAAAGGTCCAATACAAAGACGGAAGACGCTTAGTTACCTGGTGTCACATGGCACCCGACCAGCTAGGCTACCGCGTTTTTCTTGTCCGTCTCCAGCGAGTCCGCCGCCGCCACCATCCCAAGACCGTCGACGCCACTGCTGGCAACCAGCAACACGCCTAATAAACACCGCCACATGTCAACAAAACAACAAACAAGCAGACAACGCGGAAGGTGCAAACGGCGACATACCTCGATCGCTCCTGCTCTGCATCCCAGCCCCGTCGACGAGCGTACCGCGCACGGTGCTCTGCATCGGCACGCCACCGTACCCCGAGCTCCCAAACGTCACCGTCGGCGGAGGCGGCGAACTCGCGACGCGCCACGATCCCAGCCCGGGAAACGCGAACGCGCGATGGCCGTTTGCTGGCGGCCGGTGCTCCTTCCCTGGCTCTCCTCCACCAGAGTAGTCCACGTCGTCCCACTGCTCGGACGCGGTTTCGCTCCGGTGGACCTTGCCTGCCCAAACGGTCGCGAAGACGACGCCAAAGACGGCAACCATGACGTTGGCGAGAACGATGTCGTTCACGACCAACACGTTGACGCTGCGGTAGACGACGACGAGCTGGGCGACCGAGAAGAGAGTCGGGAACACAAAGTTGGAGAGCGCGATCCGGGAGAGGGTGCGCATGCGCTGCGCAAACGTCACTGAAAAAAGCGATCAGCGACGGGCGCGGGCGGGCGAGAGCGAGTCTGTCTTTACCTTTGCTCGGGTATATGTTGCTCGTGACCCCCTGCCTGTTTCCGCGGTCCCGGATGGACCAGAGGAACGCGAGCGATGCATATCTATCCGGCAGGGAAGAAAATCAGAAGATGATCCCTGCGAGTGGGCAGGGCGTACTCACGCATTGTCAACCATCTGAGCGGACCATTCAATTTTCAGGTACGGCGTTGTCGCCCACGCAACAGCAATCCTTTGGGGACCGAGAGGTCCGCGTGAGGCGTCTGCCAACACCTTGATGAAGATCGCCATGTTGATGAAGCGGGCGATCTTGAGGAGCACGGGGAGGGTCGTCAGGATCACAAACCGTCTCGGGCCAAGGTGACTGGGCGGATGCACAGTGACGAGGCGGACGAGCAATATGACGTCGATAAACATGGACTGAAATGCGCCAATGATTCCAATGGCAATGTTGACCTGGTGTGATACGTGCATGAGGCAAGGTCTGCAATTACGGAACCGTGGAGAGCGCAACGCACCGAGGGGGGCCATGGGTCTTGAAGGGACAGTATGGAGTGAATCTATAAACGTTCGTTACAGGTCATGCGTGACCAGCTACCTCTACGCTCACAGCAAGGGCGTCGATCATTGTACACGCCGTAAAACCAAGGAGGATGGCTATGACATTGAGGATAAATATAGGACGTCTGCGGCTCTGAGGGGTGGAGAAGTAAAACAACGCGATCAAGAGAGGCAGGAGGAGCGTCAAGAAGGTGTGTGCAATCATGATGGAATTGAGCGAGGGATGTATGATGGCGTTGGCGTTCACAGCGGACGGTACCGCCGAAGGACTCGTCGAATTGGCAGACATGGATGAGGGCGAAGGGGACTCGGAAGGAAATCAAGCCTGGCTAACGACCTCCTCGATCGCTAGATATACCTGACAACCCAACAGCTGCGCATTTAATCAGTTGGTGGCGGTGAGAAAGGCCAGCAGGAAAAAGAGAGCAACCACGCGACACGCTTCAAGGCTAGCCATTGAGTCGAATCAGTGATAGGGACAGGGACACAGGGACACAGGGTAGCGACCCCACCTTCGAGATCCGGCGATCGGTGTTGGTAGAGAAGAACCATGGGACTCGATGGCCCCGACCAAACCCCGCGTACTAGCATCAGTTGGGTGACGTCTTCTCATGTTCCAGGTCACCGCCAAGAGCTTCAATTAACACATACTTGCGATTTTGGATCAGACGACCCGCCACATGACGCCAGTTTGACAGGGACGAGCATCATAACCATGAGCGCAACCCAGGCCTAGGCCCGGAGGCGACCAATCACAGCATGCCATGAGGCAGTCTTCGAGGTGCCTTTTCATGTTTCAAGTGACCCTGTCGGGTTCGTCGAGACCATCAAAAGAGTAAAATGATGGCCGGCTGGAGGACAGGCAGTGACCGCAGTGAAAGAAAAGCACCTGTACTGTAGCCATTAGTACTTTATGTAATGGCAAGCGAGGTTGTGTAGAGTGCGTATAGTGCTGCAGTATTCCGAGTCCCACCCTCGAGCGGCGCGAGCCTCGTGGTGCCCGCATTCGAGGTCTCCACCAGGCAGTCATGAAGAGGTTCTGGGCTTAACCCCATCACTAATGAAAATTGCCATCAATGCGCGCCCGCTGATCGGCTTGGCGCTGGGATCTTGGTCGATCTGTGTGTTGTTTGTTCAATCCAGTGCCGCTCACTGCGCTCGGTGTTATAAAACGAAGCTGATGCCATGGCCGCGTTCGGGCGCTAATACCCTTTTTCCTAGAATTGATACGTTGAAACAGAAACCGTGACACGGCCCCCCATCTCCACCGTGTCTCCCGTTCACAATAACCCAGAGTGTGGGGAGTCGGGGACAATGTATGTGTAGACTATCCACATGTGGGCGGGAGACGACCTTCATAGTATGAGTGGCCTCAAAAGATCTAGGGAGGGCGATAGCCGTTGCCCAACATGACCGTCATGTGGAAACGTGGACTAAGCGATCTGGCAGGATTCATGAAACAAAACAAGAGGGTCACTCGAAATCACCACAAGCCAGTCATCAACGTCTGTCTTTAGTGACTCTACTCGGGCACAAACGAATCGAGGGCTTAATAGACAACAGACTTTCCATCTGGGGCGAACGTGTATCTCCTGTAGACGGGGCAAGCTCAGAATGGACCAAGTCCGACACACATTGCCACCTACGTCTTGGCCAGACCAATGCGCCGAGCGTCCGCATCAAACACCTACAAAACGTGATTTCACGAGCTTGGCACATTTTCATGGGCGATCCGGCGAACTGACCATATAGAACCTCTCCATGAACCCTATTCCAAGAATGAAATTCAACCCCGGTTCGGCATAGATTCCCAGGTCGTTGATAGTACTGTAATGTTTGTCGGGCTCCCCGCCCCACGCGGTGTTCTGTGACTGTGGAATTAGCTGGGCGGCGACGTCCAAGGTGAACACCCTCTCTCCAATTTGAAAATGGAGAGATTTCATAGACGGAATGGAGGCTGCAGGGATTTCCAGGAGAGAGATGGTTGTGTTGTACGTCGCTCCGGGGATTCCGTCCTTGTATATATCAAAGAGCTCGGTTGCAAGTGAGGTCGCTAATAGACTCAGTGTGTATGGTTCCGTCAATGAATCGAAAATGGAAACGTACGGCTAGAGCTGATTACAATCCCAGCAGTGGAACGCGAGATCATGGTGCGGTCGCCATATGTGCACCGAGTGATGTTGAAGCCCCAATAAAGAGAAGATGGGAACGTGCTCGTCAGCGGGACATGTGTCAGCTCGCCCACATACTGTATGTAAGACGCATTCGAATTATTCAGACACCGAGCTGGCAATCGAAACGGAGTTCACACCAAACTTGGATCAACCCCTCCGAAAGTCAAAGATCCATCTACACACTTCAGGCTGAAGGACGAAAAAAAAAAAGTTAAATACTCACTTGCGTCGGAATCATTTTCGGCAGGGGCAAAGTAGACACTGAATACTTGCTTTCCGATCAATCCCTGTGCCACAAGGTTGTTCATCACCGTCGGGATCGTCGCGTTTCCGTCAGGCGACAGCGTCCCCCTTGTGAGGTCGACAGGGCCGAGAGCGAGGATGCCATCAAAACCAAATTGCGACAAACCGACAGAGGAAAGCACATTGCCGACCGATTGGTTGGTGACGATAAGATTGGGTGCGAGGGTCACCTGGTCCAAGTCTGGCTGTCGTTAGTAATTTGGTGCAGATGAAACAGGTGCAAAGTCCCTACATTCCACTCCGGATACACCAATGCCAGTTCCAAAAGAGATACCCAGATGTTCCCCGGTGGGGAAGCTGACGAGCGTTTGATTATAGGGCTGATGAAGACTGTCACGGAAATCGAAGTTGCACGACTGGATCGATCACCACACTTACCCAACAAACAGGTTCGAGGAGCCGGTATCAACGGCGAGATTATAGTACGTTGGAGGGTTGCCAACGCCGATGCTTGCTGCATAGAACACTGCATTGTTGGTTGTGGGAACGATAGTCGGTTTATTGTCTCCACGTGACTTTGAGAGTTCTGCACGAGCACGAATGTCCTCCTCGCCGGGACGCACTCTGGTACCTCGGAGTCTCCCCAACGCAACAGTGAGGCGCGAAGAGGCGACGGAAGCAATGGTCGTAAGCAGGACGAGAGAAAGTGCAACGAAAGACCTCATGGTAAAGGGGGTGGATTGAAGGCGAATGGCGCCGGCGTCAGCAGCAATTTATAGCGATGAAAGATGCACACCGCCCGCTCTGAAGGAGCCTTATCAAGAATCACGTTCAGGGGCCACTTGCCAGGAACTTCCTGAAGTGTTCAAAGTACCATGTGACGCTGGGGAGCACCAAACCTATTGTGGTATCATGTTTCAGTTTATGTGCACTGAGTAGCAACCCTTGTCAAACTTGAAACGTCACGGTGTGCTTCCTCCTAGTATTGGTCAATCGAACCCTGGATGCTTTGCCGCATAAGGGCTTGAGTACCAAACGTCGGGCTCATTGTAAGTAGATGGCGCAGATTTTACACAATCAAATGGGCGAGTGAGAATCTTGCTTCTGTGCTGCCGACTTGCATCGCTTACCATGACATTGGAGCACGTTGTCCCGGGCAACATGTTGCTTGTGCCTAGTCTCTGATTCAGTTTTCGGGTTGTCTTTTTTTTTTTTTTTGGATAGCTGAGGCAAGTTGACAGCTCTTCCGGAGTTACTCATCCTCACCAACCACTCGCTCTCCACGCGACCACTCTTGGCTGACCTGGCGCGCGTTTAAAAGAGCGCGTGAGTGCGTGATCACGCGTCTATGTTTTCAGTCGCTTACCCTCAGCCCATCCACAGGAACGTGCCGCACGAAGGTGCAGATGCGGAAACTAAGCACGGAGAGGGAGATCATGTGGTATCAAAATGTGACTCATCGGCAAACGCACCCGTACCAGACGGAGTTCCTAGTGACCGGGAGCATTCAAAGGGAACCCGATACCGACGACCGCGCAAGCACAAGATGGAAGGCGAAGAGGCCGTCCTCAAAACCAGGGTGCTGTGGACCACAGAGAGCGCCACAGGAACTGGAATGGAAAGCGGGCGCGGTGGCAGACGAATGGTTCAGTGAGCGGTGCACGGCATCGCTCGCGATCGGGACGAATTGAGATGAGTGTCACTCACGTACGCCGCATAGCCCGAATGCACAGACAACGAAAAGACACAATGCGGGTGACGTCGGGCGCGGTGGAGGACACCTCCAAGAGATCCTGTGAGCGGTTGCACCTACCGCAACGACGCTGCCAGAGCCTACTCAAACCAGACGTGTCCGTCGAGCAGATCACGACTTGCCAGATCCGACGGTCACCCGGTCACGTGGGGCCATGCGATGCCGCCACTGGCGGGACGTGCGATGCCACGGCACGCGCTATAGCAGGGACGCTGCCCCGAGCTTCGGGTTCCCTCTCTCATGAACGCCTTCGCCTTCGAGCGCGGTACAACACGGACGCTAAATGGATACGATACCAATTTTGTTTGATGGTCATTTCTGTCGGCCACCACCAATCAGCACCTGCAATTCGTCCGACTGATCGCGAGCGCGTAGGGTCGACACAAACCAGAGATCGATCTGTGCGGCGACACGTCTCCGATGGGCAACGACGTGGCGAAGAGGCCTGCCTGACGTGAGTTCGCCTCTTTCAGATGGTGCGCCGCAGTTTACCTCCGGCGATGGCGCTCGGGCCTCCATCGTACAGACCGGGGAACGCTGATGCCAGCGCGCCTTCCGGGGCTAGCCTAGGGACGGAAACAGTTGAGGTGCATGGTGTGCAAAAAGGCACGAGGAGAACGTTGCCGAGGTCGAGCGGCGGAGCTATCGCCAAGTGTTCCGCTTTCCCCTGGACTGCTCTCCCATGGTGCCGGCGTGGGTTGGCAGTTCTCCACACTCAAACTTGTGGCGAAATTATAAAACGAACCAGATTGCTCCGTTCAGTTTCTCTCTCTTCTTCAGGTCTCGAGCAGAGCATTTGACTGCTCGTTCGCAAGCGAATTCCCTGCCATCGATAATAACTGATTCTATTTCCCGCGTCGGTGATACTTTGGGTACGAGTCCGACTCACGCATGAACGTGATACTCTGTTGTCGTTCTGCAGATTTGGTGACCCACAGGGACGTGTCGACAACAAAGTAGCAGCACAACTGTAAAGCTGTATGGGCATCTACAGGCTACAACCGATCCAATAGCCAACCTTGGGGTGGATCAGTAGCAACGTCGGTATCTAACTCCCACAAGTCCCGGGCAGTGCACGGTGAACCTCCTGTACATGATGCGTTCGTGTCTACCCGTGGCGTCAACTTCCACCAAAGCGGGCCACATACCACGGCGATGGAACAACACACTCTATCTCACGCCCGCTCATCATCTGGTGATTCCTTTGCCTCACGGAACGCTCTCACACGCTCCCGTATTTGTCTTCGCCGTTCCACACCGTGGATCTGTGCCTCTGTGCGCGCCTGCGCAAGGTTGGCCGCGGCAGATTGTGTATGTCGTTCCACGCGGTCCATGTGCGAGCTGGCAGAGCCCATCGCCGCAATCATCTGACAAGACGCCCGTGAGCAGGTCGAGCATGCCCATTCAGAAAAGCCTACCCCAGCGAACACGACCGCCACGATGTACCAGAGGGGGAAATCGTCGGTGCCCCCCTGTCGTGTACCGTCCCCGGTCGTGGTCGTAGAAGGCGGCGATCCAGACCGGCGCGAGCGACGGCGAAGCTCTGCACGTATGGCCTCGTCGCGAGATTCGTAACCGTCCCACGCACGGGCACCCCCATTTCGACGACGGAGGGCACGATACGCATCCGTGATGGCCCGAAAACGCCCGTTGCGCACCGAGGGCGCAGTGTTACGCTCGCCGTGGGTCGCATCGGGATGGTACAGCTTGACCAATTCATAGTCTTGTGATTCAGGTTATCCCGGCCCAAGTGGCCAGCGACGAAAGGGTCCAGGAAGGGTGTGTGGTGAGGATAATCAATGACACGGATGTGAGGCATGGGAGGAGGGGGCACTCACATCGTGACTTTATCTCGTCTTGTGATGCGCTGCGAGGGAGGTGGAAGATCTCGTGTGGGGTTGGGTTCGCGCTAGGTGGGAATGGGAAGGGGTGTTTTGAGGATACGCTGGCATTGCGATTGAACACGAGGAAGCACTGGCGACGGAATGCGCAGCGTGTGTTTGCATGCATCGTAGACGCGCATGGTCAGGCCGTGTGTAACTCTGGCGAATGTGGACCGGGTTTGTTTGTTCCGTTCACCGGCGAGTCGCGAGACATCAATGCTACTCGGCCTGAACGACGACTAACACCAAGGCAACGCCATTTCACCCTTTCTGCAGAGTCATCATGTGCACGGACGGTACGCCGCCGCCAGGTGCAGAAGTTGCATTCCCCGCCATTCGATAGTATGAATGTCCTTCAAAGGCTGCCAAAGGTGCGACTCTTCACTGGCGCGGGTCGAGAGTCAATCGCTGACCTGCGTCTGTCCCGTTTCAAAGGTTAGGTATTCTTGATCGGTTGCGCACGGTGCTCATCACCTGTTCACGCTCGTCCAAGAAAAAGACGAATATCAACTTCATGCTGGATTGGGTCGCCAGCTTATATATTCGTGATGCTTGGACCGGTACGGGCAACGTATGGTCCTGGCGTCGTCGTGGTTGGAGCTGCACGATGCATCCCTACGGCTATAGCGTAGAACCATGGCCACCTTTGCAGTGGGAACAGCGGATTGTCCACCTCGTCGTCACGGCAGATTCCATACTCCGAGCCACACTCTACTTGCCCCATCCACTACTCTCTCCCAGTGTGATTGGTGCGAGTCCCATTGCATCTCCTTTATTGTGTAGCGGACAACTTTGGTGTCGATCGCACGTCGGAATGACTTCGTCGATGGGCATGCATCCTCATGCGCTCTTTTCAGTTTTTGGGGATCCCGTTCGATGGTGGTTGTGACAACCTGCCTCAACGTCACACTTCACGTCGAAACAGTTCCTACCTACAACTTGATTCCCTGCTGCTGGCTCTTCATGCATCATGCACCATCATCCTCACCTTCGTCCACCAAGGATACCGCACTGTACAGCTTTCGCCCTCGATGGTACCCTACATCATAGTCAAGTGGACGTCGGCGCCCCCTTTTGCACGGATAGAAGCCTGCTGCAGAGACGACCATCACAGCGTTGAGGCGGCGGTGCACCTCGGAAGCAACACCTTTGTCAGCGTGCAGTGCCCCAAGTGATCTCGATGGCCTCGCTCTCCATGGATTTGGTCGACTGTCGGTCTGTTTGAGAAATTGGCGATCGCCGTGACAATTTCAGTGTTGATTCTAGCCAGGCGCTAGCTGGGTCGGGACATTGGTGCAAGTGCCAGTGGTACATACTTGTCGTGACGTGATCGTGCACGAGCCTGAGCGGAGGTGCTCCAAGCGATTTATAGAACCATGCACGCGCATCAACTTTTCATGCATGAAAACTAGTCTGGTCTGCTTGTCCTCTCGAAGCTCAAATTCCTCACGGCCCCAAGCTCCGAGGTAAAAGCTCGCCGACAGTCATCTCGACCACCCCACGGCCCACACCCCCATCGACAGCTCTGATGGCGTTGGCATCATCCTGGCCGCGAGGGTAATCTCCAGGGACTAGCAACACGGGCACGTCGTCGCGACAAAATTCACAAATCACCTGGCGACATATGCCACAGGGTGAGATCGGGGTGACGACGTCCCTGGTCAAAAGGCCACCCAGTGCCCGGAGGTGGTTAGAAGAAGGCGGGACCGAGGACGAACTGGACGAGCGTGGTTCACTCACGAGACGATGGCGAGCGCGCTGAACGTGCGTTTGCCCTCGCTCTTCCGGTTTTCCCGGCGCACGTCGTTGTGCGCGCGTGGGCGCGAGGAGCGCAGTGCGGGATCAGGACCGGGATCGGGATCGAGCAGCTGCGCGTTGGGAAAGTAACCGAGGCTGTGAGAGACGCAGGGCGTACGATTGCGGATACGATCGCACTTCGCTCTGCGCACGTCGAAGCGCCTGCTCCAGCGCCGGGTGCCCGAAGATCGTAGCGGAGAGGATGACGGTCGAGCGCGAGTCCGTGCATTTGAGGTCGACTAGCTGGCACGAACATGGAACGACGCACCATACGATGCGTTGTCGATGCTGGTGCCCTTGATGATAGTATCGTCGGCACACATCAGAGCCGCACCGACGCGGAAATTGGAGTAGGGCAGATAAGCGTGTTCTCTGGCTGGAGAGGAGCGCACGTCGACACCGGGCGGTTGGAGTTATTTCGGGAAGGTCAGCGTACCTTGGATGGCCGCCTGGATGAGCTTCTCGCGTGATTCAGCGGATAGCATGGCAACGGTAATGATTAATGAGAGCCCGTCTATCGCCTTGATGAAGCGCATCTGATGATGTTAGACATGTCAGAGCAACGTCAATTCGAGGCACGCTGGGAACATTTTCATTTAGTGAATCTAGCACAATCATACTTTGATTCTGCCGCTTTTCGGCCATCATACGTACAGCTTGCTGTCCTCCGACTGTGCTCCACCGTAGTCCCTCCGGGCCGCCGAAATCCCAGCAGCATCTCCCCGTCTTGTGCCGCTTATGACGACGGCTGCTCGGGAATGACAATCAATCCAACACGTTCCCGCACCCGTGTACGGCCCCTAGCCCTCTCCACGCTACTATGCGCGACATATGCCGGTGTGCCCGTGGACAGTTCCTTGATACGGCAGGCGCAGTTGTCGTCGCATACTCGGTGCGCGCCTTTGTGTGTTCGGAAGCTTGAACTGGGTAGATGGGCACTTCTTCGCTGATGACGTTCGCGGAGGCCATGTGCTTGCCTCGCGGACGCCAGTTATGCTCCTCTGGGCTCCCGATCGAACAGAACTGGACGAGCTTGATGGTCGGGTGAATGGACCAAGCGTCAGACAGAGCCCCGGCGGGTCTGACCAGGTAATGAGAGTGATGAATACACGAGAGAGCAGAGTCGGATCCGCTCGCTATCGGGCACTGCGCCGGCACAACCCGTCCGCGCCTTCGCCCACGGATTCTTTGCACGTCGACCTTGAAGTATGCAAACCAGTCAGCGCAGATGCACTTGCAAATTTCACCCAGTGACATACCAAGCACCTCCAGGTAGCTTTTTCCCTCCACCAAGAAGGACCGAAACCACCATCACGTCCGAGTGGCACAAACGGGACCACGACGTCGGTTCAAAAGAACTTACATAAGGCAATGTGTACCGCCATGACGCTTGGGACGAGGACAGTCACTCAAACTGCGACCGTTCGAACGCCAGAGGCCAATGATCAGGGCGATGCGCACGGACGGTGCAACTACCGAGTTGCCCCTGCACGCCCCGTTCCAACCCGAGTCCCCCTAAACAAATTGGGTACAAAGGAGGTCGTTGTATAGGAGGCGGCAATCCTCCTGCCGACTCGGTCAGACCTTGGACTCGACCACGAACATGCTCTCGCATCTGCACATGTCGACTGATGGCCCCGCATCCGTCCTTGTGCTTCTTGCGGTCGTGGCCACCCAGCGAGGCGTCGTGCGCGCGCAGTCTCAGACCAACTCCTATTACTACTGGCTGTCGCCAGGGAGGATCGCTGGGATCGCAATCGGTCAGCTCCCCCTTTCCTGTTGTCTTGTCCGAACGATGCGGATTGTACATGCTCACCATTCGTTCAGGCATCATTTTGCTCATCTTCCTCATGTCGAGCTTGTTGACCCTGGCTTGCCGCCGCCGTCGCAGAGCGGCCAGCGTGAGGGCGCCAAGTTATCCGCCTGGCGCCGCACCCCCGCAAGCATACCCAACGTGGCGGCGGGTGCAGCAGCCACCTTACCTGCCTCCTACGGCCGACCTGGGACGGTATTATCAAGCACAGGGAATCTCTCCCTCTGATCTGACGAAGAGGCCCTCACCCCGGGGCGGTTCACAAGTGACCGCCCCTCCAGCGCAGCCGACCTTTTCGAGAAACCAGAGCGTCCCACCCTCAGCCCATGCACAGAGAGCTGCTCCAACAAGCCCGATGCAGAGTACGACACGTATGGGTCAGACTCCATTCCCAAGCCAAGCACAAAGGACCGCACCCTCGGGCCAAGCAGATAGCGACGCATCCGCTGGCCAAGCGCAGATTCTCATGCCGCCTGACCGAACGGGGAGCGTTGCGCCTGTAGTTCGACAGCAGGAGCATATGGCTCCGCCCCCTCGGCCCGCAGATCCAAGAGATTCTCAGGGAATTGGGGCGACGAGCGGGCGGGATCCAAGTCCACCCCCATACTCAGTGAGTGATCTTGCATGCGTCGTTCGCGACGGACCTCATGCCTTTACCGTGTCTGCAAGGTTGCACCTCCAGCCCTTCCACCAATTCGTGATACACAATAGGAGGATACACTCTCTAGCAAGCGGCGTGTGGGCTCTGATGCAAGTGCGCTACCTTTTTTTTTCAGAGCTTAACCTAAACTCACCGGGGTCCCACCCTATCATGTGGAATCGCAAAAATCGCGCTTCTATCTCGCGCGCTGTCAGATGGCTGCTCCACTGCGTGTTATCTTTCGGCCGCTGTTCTTGATGACATGTTTAAGGTTTCTCTGGTTCCGCCTCATCCGCTGTCGCCTCTTTGGAACGAACCTCGCCGAACGGCATCAGACTATTCAGATTCATGGTCGAATACGTACTGTGCATGTATGTCCCGGTGAAAAGTGCAATCGTTATCTCTGCCCACTCGTGTTGCCCACAAGTTTCAGACGCAAGCATCGCCACGCTCATGTATCATTCAGCAAGCTACCAGAATTCTGGAAAAACGAAATGCCACCATCCTCACAGCTTCCGCAGGAACCTTTTCAGGGAAACAATCAATCACCAGCCACCAAGATCTACCAGCCTTGGCGTTCGCACGTTGTAGCAGAGCAAAAATCGAATGCTGAAGTGTTCAGGCTGCCAGTGTGACCGATTGTTGCCCTTCTTTGGCTGGACCTTCCCCACGCGTGACGCGTGACCGCCGACTGGCAGGCGCGCACCCGGCCCGGAATCCGGTACCCGATAGCCGGGTTTGTAATGGGGTTTGCAGCCAGTTTGCAGCAGACCTCTCGCATCCTGAGGAATCCCACCACACAAACCTCGACCGCGCAGAAAAACAAACATGTCGACAAGGACCACATGGACGCTGACAGCTGGCGTGCAATTTGAGGGTGACGTGCGCGACAAGCCGTCAAACGTCGGTTCCGTCGGTTCTTCCGGGGCGTGCGCACAGGTGCGGTGTCCAACTGCGGTCGACGGACGATGGGGCTGGCCGAGTGGTTGCCTCCCCCTTCGCCGCCGGCCCTCCCTTCTTCAGACCGGACGAGCAAGCGTCGCTTCCAGATGTTCTGTGTCTCTCTGTCTGCTCTCCCTCCCGCCTCCGCCCCTTGCCGACCCGCCGGCGTATCTTTGACGCGCTGACGCCTGACGTTTCTTGATGCGCCGTGATTCTGGAGTTTCGGGTCGTTTTCCGTCTGAGACGTCTCCCTCTTTTTGTTTTCCCGCTCGCGCGCTGAACCGGGGGAAGCTCGACAAGAACGAGGGCGAAAAGACGTATGTTCTCTCGTGCCTCGTTTTGACTAACCCATGCACAGTAACAGACCGTCGGGCACGCGCACGCGCATCGGACAGTTCCCCCCCCCCCCCCCCCCTCTTTTCCCCCAGGGAAAAAAGTTTTGGAAGAAAGGAAGACAAGGCGCGCCTCCGTGCTCCTCACCGGTTAGCGTTCCGACGTCCGCCTGACGCACGAATCAGGCCACCGGCCCATTTGCCACGATCAGGTGCTTTTTTTTTTTTCACAAGACGAAAAATCATCATCGCCATTGGCCTCGGTTGCGCGGGGAACGTCCCGACGGTGGTCACGCCACCGCGTGCTCGCATCGACGTCGCGGGCCCGCCGTCCAACGTCGACCGCTCGAGCCGTGTACAAAAAGACACGACACGTTTCTTCCTGATGGATTCATGCGGGCACCGACAAAGACGCCGCTCCGGGCGCGGGGACTTGCTTTCCCGTCTGGCAACCTTGAAAATTCCCGCACTGAATATCCAGGCGGCCCCAGAGGTTCCTTCCCCCCCCTAAACCCACGCCTACGGTGCGTTGACTGATGACTCGCCATGGACACAAGGCCATCAGATCGATCAGGCCGCTCGGGAGAAAAGGAGGCAGCCCCCGGGCCTCGAACCCGAGGTGACCCTGCACTATCGCTTCCCGCGGGGACAAAACAAAAAGGTGAGGGCACAGCCGAGAAAGAGAGCGACGACGGGACCACCACACTCTGGCAGGACGGTCGTTCGAGAGGCACGAAAGAGGGAGACCACGTCCCGCAGCCGTGAGAACGGATCCGTTGTATCCGCTCTGTCAGCTCTGTGGATGTGGACACCGCTGGCTTTTCCCAGTCTAACGTGCCAAGGGTCGAAACGCCTTGATTCCTTTTCGCATTGTTCCGGACTGCGAGTTATCCGCCCGGGTCGAGTGGTTGGGTGGCAGGCCCCACCACTGGGAAACATCGATGTTCAAATAGAAGAGAAAAATCGTGATACGAACAAGATAGGGCAGAAACGTGGAAACCTTGCATCTGCCAAGCTTGCCATACAGATCAATCGGCTCGTTCAACGCGGCGCGCCGGGCACCCTTGGCGTATGGGATAGGCGAAACTTCCATGCCAATCAATCAATCCACATCCACATATACGCGCGGTGCGGCGGGTCGAAGAGAAGAAGCTTGCAAATACCGGAAAGCCATTACCAACGGTCGCACGCCGCCCAATGATCTTCCGCCAACGGCTGCAGTGCTTCAATGTTTACTCATTCTTTACTGAAACCTCTTGGCTGGACATCTCCAGGCAAGCTCCATGCGGTAGCCATCGGAGAGCCCAACGCTCTGGGTATGATCATGATATGACACCGGGTAACTCCGATCGCGGAGGTCTCTTTCATAAGCACAACACAGGATCCGGAAGAAGAACAAAAACGCCTGACCCGCCACGTAAGAGGGTGTGTAAGGCAGCAAAGCCTGGAATCTTGGTCGACTGGAGCTCTGGGCGACTCGTGCCCCATGTGCTTCGCTACCATGTGGACCTATGCTGACACTCGTTGCACACAGTCACCTGTCCTGAACCGTCTTTCCCCCCCTCGCTCCCCCTCCCCTTTTGGGCCGATGAGCAGCTGTAGCGATCGTTTCTGGTACGGTCGTGGCGCGACGTCAGACCTGCCAAGTCCCACGAAAAACGCGCAGACGGACTATCCTGGTGGCCCGATGCGCCGACGCAAGTGGCGGACGACGAACGCCCGTTATCGATGCGATCGGCTGCCCGTGAGGATGACCAACGGACCCACCTTGATTTGGAAATCGCGCACCCATCAGTGGGGTGGAGGGGGTTAAGAAGGATAAATTGCATGCAGCCTTGGGCGAGGCGTCTTCCCATGACTCGGAGAGCCGGGACGAGTTCGCAAGCAGGGTCGGAATAGGGTATCTGGGAGGGTATCTAACCAGGTACTGCTACGCCGAGTCGTTCTAGAAAGCAGTGCACCGGCGTGCCCTCGGAGGGACATGGGCACGGAATGCTGGGGAGCGAATTGCAAGCGGGGAGCACCAACCCACTTGTCGGAGCCTTGGGCCAAGACACAGACCATCACATTGATCTACCCGCGACGCTCATGGACACCATGCTGCAAAAATAAGTCGTGAAGTGGCCACGACGACACACCGGCCATGTTAGGTGCGGCCACGAGGGCATGTCTAGAAATACCTCGAGAGAGAGGGAAGGGAGCGTCTGCCAACACTTCTTCGACGCGGCGCTTTTCGAAGATTCTGAAATGGCTTGCCGTTCCCTGTTGGAGTTGGCTCCACGAATCGGATACCGTCGGCGCAGGATGTATTGTTGACCCTGATCCACGGCGAAGGAATGTGCGCGCGGGAACAGCGGAAATGAGGACGTGATGGGAGGCCGATTGGGTCTCACCGTCCTGGAAAACTGTGCGTGGGAGCGAGAGGCCGCCGGGCGGAAGCAGAGTGATGAGTCATCAGCAGAACGTGGAGTCGAAACGACATGGGCGCCGGGTTGCACCGATCAGGTGCCTTTCCACGGAGACTCGCAACCCGAGCGCATGCGAAGGAGAGACGGCCTCTGTTGCGGGCGCGCTGGCCCTGTGTCCGTCGCGTCAGACGAGACGAGGATAAAAATACGGGCCGCATAAATAACGAGGAGAACTGGAGACTTCGAGGCTATTATTTTTGGCGCACTGAGATAAAAACGAGGTTAATAAGCTGTCCTGAGCGATCTTCGACGTCGCTTGCAGTTATGGCTACATTCGATCAGGCACGCTGGGCGGTCGGTCGGCCGACCGAGAGCGCAGGCCAGGATTCGTCTGGCGGGAAGCGAACAAGCCGCGCGCAAGGAGGGGGGCGTTGCGTGGGCGGGAAACCGCTCCTGATGAATGATGACAGTCGCGACGACGATGGACAACGGGAGGCCGTAATGGCCTGATGGGTCGGGTCACTGGCACATGGGGCAGGAGATGGCCAGCGACATGACGATAAGGGGTGCGAAACGCTGCACCCGAGGAGTGCATGGAAATGAAGGCGAGGACTGCTGATGGAGATCGGAACTTTGAGCTCGCTGGGCTGTCGAACCGAGTGCTGCGGAGAAGCGATGCAGAGGCAGTGGGAACAGGGTGGACGCAAGGACAACAGGGCGATTTAACGGGTTAGCGCCATCCCGGGTCCACTTGCCTAATGTGGATGCCTGGGAGACCTCAAAGTTCGCACGGTTCGACCCTGCGTTCAGAATGGAATTGCCGGCGACTCCGGTCATGGGAAAGAGATCGCAATCTGGAGACCCCGAAATCAGATGCTCGCATAGCGCCGTTTGGGGCTGTCGCATCTCGGCACCTGGTCGCGGAATAATTACAGGCTGCCTGGAAGATACGAGCCTCAAAGACCCGCGCTCCCAAAAGGCTCCCGTCCCTCTTGCTTGTTACCTCCCCCTCCGACCCTGCCCCCGTCGAGTCTCCCTCTCCCCAGCACCGTTCCAAGCAGGCCATGGGCAGGAGAAAGATCGAAATTCAGCCCATCACGGTACGTCCACCTCAGGCGACCGCTCCTGCCATCCCCTCCCGTGCATCTCCATTTTTACCTCCACGTCCTCGTTCCATCTTTGACTCCCAATCGCTAACTGTCTCTTATACATAGCACGAGCGTAATCGTTCTGTCACCTTTTTAAAGGTAGCCCGTGGCTATTTTTGTTCCCCCCCTGCTTGGCACTTATAATTATCAACTTCTCCCTGTCATTGATCCATAGCGCAAGAACGGTCTCTTCAAGAAGGCGTACGAGCTCGGCGTTTTGTGTTCTGTCGACGTGGCCGTCATCATATTTGGTCCGTGCTTTCCCTTTTCGTTCCATCTCATCGCCGCTCACGCATCCTGCAGAAGAACGTCCCGGCCACCACCTGAAACTGTATCAATATTGCTCTGGTGATATTCACGACATTGTACAACGCCACATCAGAGTGCGTCACTCCTCTTCCCTGCGAGCGCTCCTCATCCCCCCCCCCGCCAGTATGACGGCGAAAAGGACGTACGCACACCGCATGACTTTGCCAACAATGCCAGCATCAAGCTCGACGATGCTGGCGATGGCGACGATGATGATGCAGACGACGACGACCCCGACTCCAACCCACGCCGC
>JBBPTT010000477.1:0-21220 GCA_038094175.1 Boletellus aff. lepidospora
TTTTCAATTTTCCTCTGCACTCAAGCGCATGTCCACCGTGTCCACCCTTCCTTCAGGCAAGGCCCTTGTGGCAGTTAAAGGTGCTCCTGAGACGATCAAGCGTATGCTCGCCCACGTACCAGGATGGTATGACGAAACGTTCAAGTGGTATACAAGGCGAGGTAGCCGTGTGCTTGCTCTTGGCACAAAAGAGTTGGAGTCAGCGTCCATCGATAAGGTAACAATACCATCTTGACATGCTCTGATTCTTAAACGTGTTCTGTAGATTAACAAGCTTCATCGAGAGGAGGTTGAGAGTGACCTCACGTTCGCTGGGTTCCTCGTTTTCCATTGTCCGTTGAAACCGGATGCAATCGAGACACTGAAAATGTTGGCCGACTCGTCGCATCGTGTATGTCTCATACCTATCGGTCACGCGTTATCATGCTAAGCTGTGGTGTAGTGTATCATGATTACTGGAGACAACCCATTGACAGCTGTACACGTTGCACGTGATGTTGAGATCGTCGATAGGGACGCGCTCATCTTGGACTTGAAGGAAAATGCTGCTCACGAAGCTGGTGCGTCAACTGGCGCCACCGACACAACCCACCATTTTGAATTGAGTTATTCTCTCCTAGACCTTTGCTGGCGCACCGTAGACGAGAGCAAGATCATTCCGGTCGACCCTTCACAACCTTTTGACAAATCACTCTTCGACGAATACGATATATGCATTACGGGTGCCGCCATGAAACAATTTCAGTCACTGCCAAGCTGGAACGACCTCGTGCAGAATACCTGGGTCTATGCTCGCGTTTCTCCCTCACAGAAAGAGTTCATACTCACTAGCTTGAAGACCCTTGGATACGTGACGTTGATGGCTGGTGATGGTACGAATGACGTTGGTGCTCTTAAACAGGCCCACATTGGAGTTGCACTTTTGGACGGCTCGCCCGAGGACTTGCAAAAGATTGCCGAGCATCAAAAGATGGAACGAATCAAGAAGGTGTATGAGAGTCAGCTTAAGATTTCTGCACGCTTTGGTCAACCACCCCCGCCTGTGCCACCGGCCATTGCACATCTATACCCGGACGTCGTTGAAGCACAGAAGAGGGCTGTGGCTGATTTGCAAGTTGCAAGGCAGAAGAATCCAATGGAGAAGGTTGACTTTTCATCAGACCTTCGGTAGACCGCCGTGCTGATCGTCGTGGTATAGTTTGACTTGGCTTCAATTACAGATGCGTTGGCCAACATGGACGGTGACGAGGAGGTTCCACAGATAAAGCTTGGAGACGCGTCATGTGCCGCTCCATTCACCTCCAAGCTCGGGCACGTTGCAGCCAGTGAGTTTCATTCAAGCACCACCTGCACCGACTCAATTTGCCCTCTAGTTTCCCATATCATCAGACAAGGCCGTTGCACGCTAGTAGCGACCATCCAGATGTACAAGATCCTGGCATTGAATTGCCTTATCACTGCGTACTCCTTGAGCGTACAGTATTTGGACGGAATCAAATTTGGCGATTATCAAGTAACTGTGAGCGGGATGCTGATGTCAGTATGCTTCTTGTGTATTTCACGAGCACAGGTATGATGTATGCGCCTTTTGTGGCGTGTTTTACTGACACACGTTATCTAGCCTGTTGAGAAGCTCTCGCGGGAACGACCATTGGGCAATATCTTCAACTTTTATGTCTTGCTGTCTGTCCTGATCCAATTTGCATTGCACATTGTCTCGCTTGTCTACATCACGAACTTGGCCCATTTTTACGATCCGTGCGTTATGCCATCTGTGCCTTTTTGACTGTTATGACAATTCTGTCATTCCACAGACCAGGCGTCATCGATCTGGAGGCTAAATTCGAGCCAAGCTTGTTGAACACGGCCATCTATTTGTTGGGTCTCTCACAACAAGTTTCTACGTTTGCGATCAACTTTCAAGGCCGTCCCTTCCGAGAAGGGATCCGCGAAAACTCCAAGTTGTATTGGGGCCTCGTCGGGGCGAGTGCGGTCGCGTTTTCTGGTTCGACAGACTTCTTCCCCGAGTTGAATCGCTGGCTTCAGATCGTGGAGATGGACACAGCGGTAAGCCCATCCATGCGGTGTTTGTATATGACCCGCGGTCGACTCATTTGATCCACACGTGTAGTTCAAGGTGAAATTGACGAGCGTCATGATCGCTGACTTCGCAGGCTGCTGGGTGATTGAAAAGTTGTGCAAGCACTTGTTCGCGGATTTGGAGCCAAAACCGTTGATCACGCGTGGATGGGAGCGAAGAGAGGCAAGACGAAAGGAAGAGGAGAGGACTACGAGGGAGAAGAAGGAGCAGTGATGACGGGCGCCAATAGTGATGTGGAGTTTAGAGATAGAATTTTCTGCTTCAAGTTGATGGAGCGACTTAGGACGGACGTCGAAACCAAAGCTAGCGCCAACTCGGCCGTCGAACATCGGTACGACCACTTCGGGAGGATGGACAACGCGAGTTCGATTGTCTAGCTCGGAGTCCCCAGAAACCTTGTGAACTGTTTTGTAATGGTTAGGACAAAACGAGCACGTGTGGTGATATCGTGGGGGGCGATGTGTCCTGCTTCTTGATTCGGTACCACACCCTTGCCGTGGCATGCCGTCGACGGAAACAGGTACGTGGTCGTCATTAGCTCGATGACCGGGTAAGCCACCAAGTGTGCTGACTGTCATTTTAATTTCGAGATGGTTCAATAACCGAAATCGATTGCGGTCAACTTCGTGATATCCTTTCGGTCGCCTTTATCGAAGATGGTGAACAGGTATTGAGCGGTTGCTCCGAAGGACTTCTTCAGCGATGGCAGGTTGATGACGGACATGAAGTTGGCGATGCTATTCAGACTGGTGATGGAGAGATATATTCAGCGGTGCTCTCCGCAGACCGTACACGGCTGGTATGTGGACTTGGATTTCCGGACGGCGATAATGGAAGGGCGAGCGTAGGAGTGTGGGATGCAAAGACTGGCGAAAGGCTCCTAGACATCCACGATCACGAGGGCAGAGTCTACTCGGTGGACGTCTCCCCAGACTCCACAAAATTTGTGACAGGGTCGTATGACAAGCGCGTATTCATCTGGAGCATAACCACAGGTGAACGGCTCATCGGTCCACTGCAGCACGATGGGGTCGTGGTCGCAGTGCGATTCTCTCCAAATGGCGACCGGATAGCGACAGCCACGCCCAAGAACAAGGAGATGTCAGGCGCCGAGTCGGTCCGCATCTACAATAGCGTCGATGGTCAGCAACTGTTGGAGATCCCGTTCGCGGCACCGCCATGGCCGTCTTCGCCGTTCGCTTGGTCCGCCGATGGTCGTCGACTTTTCACTGTCTCGGGGGGTGAAGCCAAGTGTCTTGATTCGTCTTCGGGTGTTCCACTCAGTGAATGGTCTGTCCATCGTGACGGGCACTCCATCTGCCTCGCACGAAATCAAAAGTTCATGATCCTCTCTGGGTATGATTCAATGTCATTCTGGGATACCTCGACACACGAAGAAATTGGTACGCTAGTTAAGCGGCCTCGTGATATTTGGTCTACTGCGCTCTCACCTAATGACGACTGGATCGCGACTGCTGAGAAGGATGGAAAAGTCACGCTTCAGGGCCTCCGT
Source organism: Boletellus aff. lepidospora (assembly GCA_038094175.1). NCBI lineage: Eukaryota > Fungi > Basidiomycota > Agaricomycetes > Boletales > Boletaceae > Boletellus > Boletellus aff. lepidospora. The sequence continues at coordinate 3,615 of JBBPTT010000477.1, forward strand.
GGTATCCTTCCAAGTTCGTATTTTACAGTGAATGTAAGTGGTGTTACTTGAATTCTAGCAGTACGTGCTCACACCGTTCTTCACAGTTGCCGTTCATGTACGTCAGTGATGCAGCGTTCAGTTCCTGGGCACAGGGCGACTTGACTCGTGCCCAAGACCTCTTAACGGAAGAAATAGTACGGCCTTCGAATCCCTTTCACCATGCACGTGCACTAGCTCACCGCGCTCTCGTACGGATCCGTTCAAAACAATGGGACACCGCAGTCCATGATGCCAAAAGGGTAAAATTCGGACATTCATTCGCTGTCGCCAATTGTCTTGTTGACTGTAACATGCCTAGTCTGCCGAGATTCAGCAATCCACCATTGGTCATATCGCAAACGCAATCGCCCACATCCGCATCGGCGAACACGATACGGCCATGCGTGCATTCGACCTCTTATTCATTGGCGGCCTGCCAACTGACAATAATTTCTTTTTGCTGATCAAGGCACGGATCCATCCCTATCATTGCTCGTGACGGTTCTCATTCTGGTCAGGCGATCATTATGTTCGAATGTGGAAAACATGACGACGCCATATCACGCCTGAATGACCTGATCGATATCATGGATGACAAGTCGATCTACGTCACTGTTCAGGTGTGTGCCGCGTGAAACACGGGACTTCAAGCAGTGCTGACAAGTTGTACAGGCCCAGATGCTCCTCGTACTTGGAGACGCGGCGATGAGAGAAGCAGACAACAAACTTGCGATAGAACTGTTTAAGCGTGCTCAAGAAGCCATTCCATTTCGACCAAATTCTCACCTGGTTGTGATCTCGCTCGTAAGCCATTCTTTGGAATGTTCTCCCCACATCTCCCCACCGTCTCCAAGATATTTGGGTGGAACTTCGATAGACTTGCCTTCATGATCCAGTTACAACTATACAGGGCCATGTATGCTATGGGACAGACTGAAGTAGGGGAATCACTCTACACCATGGTCGAAACTCTTGGACAGGAAGCCCCGACTAAAGAGGTAACCGGAGATTGGGACCCAGGTGCGCTTGGTCATAGCCAATGTGTATCGATGTACATCGAGTGATCGATATCAGCCCTCGTTCAAAGGTGCCTCGTGACATTCGAGAACAATGGGGATGCAGCAATGCAGTCCAATAATCCAAAGGAAGCAATCCTGCGATATTCCACTGCCCTGTCCTTGAATCCGCCAGATCCTACAGTTCTCTTCGTCAAGCGGAGCAAAGCGCGAGCAGTACTAGGGTTGTGGGAGGATGCGTTGAGAGATGCGAATGAGGTATAACTTCATCACATTGGTACCCGAATTGTCGACTCAGCCAACCCAGGCAATCAAGGCAGACCCTGTGGGTCCTTGGGGATACGAGAGAAGACATGCGGCATTACATGGTATGCAGCGTTACGATGAAGCAATCAGCGCGTTTGGTCGCATGCTTTCCTTGTTCGAGGAGTCTGCAGATCAAGACGTCCGTCGTAAGTATATTGTGCGTATGAAGATCGCGCGTTAACTTCATTGCACAGGGCTACGCGAGGAATATGTTTCACCTTCCCGGTCAGAGACCACCATTGAGAGCATCGTTCACGGGGTTTTGAAGATATGCCCATTCATTCTCATCGATGTCAAGAGTGGTCATCTGTGCGACGGACCTGAGAGAATGCATACATTCAGGTCGGAACTACAGTTCAAAGAACTAGTTTCATCTATGACACAGATTCTGGACGAAGAACGCATTCGACAAGTGGTGAGGAAATATTTCGAATACGTGATGTTCTCGCATGTCTGGGGTGTCAAAGAGCCTTTGTTCCAAGACGTCAAGTCGGTCGACTCAGTCTGGGATCTGGACTCGTCACCGTCGAACGAGAAATTGCGCAAGTTCTGCGAAGTAGTTCGCCAGGATGGATATCGGTGGGCATGGAGCGATACCTGTTGCATAGACAAGACGATCGGCACGGTATTGAACCAGTCGCTCACAATGATGTACAAGTGGTATGAAGCCTCCGCCGCCACGTTTGCTCTTCTTTCGAGCGTAGCATCTCCATCGTCCCCTGGTGATCTCACGCACAGCATCTGGATGACAAGGGCGTGGACCACACAAGAACTGCTTGCACCGAGGGTAATGCGATTCTACGATCGTGATTGGTTGCCATACCTCGGTGACGTCCGTGCCAACCACAAGGAATCGCCGGAGATCATGCTGGAGCTGGCCAACGCCATCGACGTATCTCGCGAAACTATCATTGCATTCGATCCAGATTATCTGAGCGTCCGGGAGAAGCTGCGACTAGCTTCGACGCGCAACGCTACGATAGATGAAGACATGGCATACTCATTGATTGGTATATTCAAAAGTGACATCAGGCCAAACTATGGAGAGGGTGGTGCCGCGCTAGGCCATCTGCTGGAAGAAATCGTGACTCGGTTGGGCGAAGTTACAGTGCTTGATTGGACCGGTAATTCATCCTTGTACAACAGCTGTCTCCCCACGTCCCTTGAAGTGTATGGCCAGCCACTGTTTGCTCCGCCTGTCATCGGAGATGCAGAGATGGACATGCGCATTGCTGCATTAAAGACTTCGCTGTCTCAAGCAGAAGCCATAACGATCCACGAGCGAATCACTAGTTTGCCGCCAGCTCGTTTTGCTAATCGCCGGCTGTATCTCCCGTGCATCATCTTTGCAGTCAAGAGGCTTGGCGTACAAAATATGCGGAGTGGCCAAGAGGACCACTATCGTGCTCGGGTGCCAGGGATCGGCTATGTGAAATTCCAGACTGCACACAGACTCTCGCTGACGGAGCCACGCAAACTGATTCTCGTGCACCCATGGATTCGCAATCTGCGTGATCCGCCGAATGGGTTCACTTGGGGGAGCGCGTTGGATGGTGGTGACTCGGAACCTGAATCTGATCCGGATTCTCCATTTCATGGTGTGCCTGCAGCCACATTCGATGACTATACCCGAGCGCTCCACCTGGTTGTTCGTCTGCAACAACCGTTCCATGCGCTCTTGCTTCAGCAACAGCCCGGTGGAGAGTTCAAACGAGTAGCTGCTGGGTACGAGATCATCGTGCCAGGACTCGAACGCCACATCAGCTTCTCCAAGGACATCCGTCCTGACGTTGTGCAGATATTATGATACTTTTTCAATATCACACTCCTCCCCGCCGAGTCGTAGCGCAGTGAGTCGGGATCACCTACCCCTCGCACGGAATCGTTGTGTTCCATTCTGTGGTGCTGCACAAGAGCTGGTAGCTATTGTACATTAAGAATGACACTCGCCTGCCGTTAGAGGTGTCATGTTCTCCTGCGGACACTGCTAGAACACATATGAGGTTAACATATCTCCATCCGGGTATCGTGGTCGCAAACGACTCGGTGCAATGGTCATCAGCACCATCCTTCAAGTCAACTAAAAGAAAGTCATGGATGAACAGAGTGCCACAGACTCAGAATGGATGCACCCGGCGTTGTGAACATGCGAGCGCGGGTCAACACAAGGATGCCTGTCAACGAAGGACATGTGTGAGAAGACGCAGCTCGACGCCGGTATGTACGGCCGGCGTTGCGGTTGTGCTCTCCATTAGGGAAGCGCTTTCGTCAAAGTTCCATACTTCATCATTAGGGCGCTGTCTCGACCGCCATGTACGCATAGCCACACGATTTGAGCAACTTGTTTTGAAACGCCGCGTCCCTGTATCTCCGGCGTCACAGAATCATGTGGTTCCTTGCTATGCCGTTCCTTTTCCAGATATGCGTCACGATCCTAGGTTAGCAACCAGCCCCGTGCGGACCGAGGTAGTTCGGGGGTTGAGGATAGCCATCTTGAGTTCGACTCTTCTCTAGAACCGACACAATAGCGGTGTTGTGCAAGCGAGCCCTGCATTCAAGAACTTGGCGAAGCGTGACAAAGTTCGCAAACCCGCTCGAGTTCTTCAACTTTGTAAATTGTAATGTGTAATCCCCCCTGCTACCCGCACCGGTTATAATGCAGCTCCGCGAGGATTCGCCCGTCACGGTGGAACACCACGTTGCACACCTCAGCTCTCCACCGCGCTTTGTGTGTATGTCAGGGCCATGCCTTCCGCCACGCAGGTCGCTGTTCCGGCTTTGGAGCTGAACAGCTGTCGGACTCGTACGCTTGTTGATTGGCGTCGCGTCTACTGACCTCAGTCGCTGTTGTTTTTAGTTATCATCATCGTTTCTGTCGGATATGATTACAGTAAGTGATGTGTGTTATTCATGGCCCTCTGATAATTCAGACGGATCACCAGTCCTCACGTTCTCAGAGGAGGTATGGTCCTGTTCCTTGAGGTGACACGTGATTGCACTGCTGACGGTTTTTGCAGATAGAATACATTTGGGTCGGTGGTCACCGCTCTTGGGACAATCGTGTATACTGATGCAGTTATAGAACAAGCCCTGGTGCTGGATGTCCACACTGTTCGTACTCGTGTGTATTCTGATCACCCCCGTGTCGCTGTCCCGTGGTTCATCGTTCTGGATTTTCAGGTTCGCTACTTTGGATTGTGTTATGCCATGTATGTCCATGCCTATTGCACACACGTGCATCGGTTCCTGACTAGTTCACCAGGGTGTTTGCCGTTGGTATGTCCATACCCGGAATCGAGAGTATGTTGAGCTGACCTGAACCGATCAAAGTGAGGAGTTCATTCCTATCCGACTCCATCAAGGTAATTTTGTGTTCCGCTCGTGGTGACCAGCAAGTTAAACATTTGACCGGTGGTAGACGTACGTGCCTGTGCCTCGTCTCAACGCTGATCATCAGCACTTTCGCGTTCTGATCACATGTGCGCAGTTGTGAGTGTGTCTGCACTGCCTTTGATGCTCTCCAGGCTTATGGCGACATGCAAGGCAACATACTTATCAATGTCTCTGCGTGGTCTGGCTTGCTTTTCTTCAGTGCTGCACACAGTGAGCGTTTGTGTTGGCTTTTGACGAGACGAATCTTATTGGTCGAACGCAGTGGTGATGATCTTCCGTGCATGGGCGCTGTACGGTCGATCGAAGATCATCCTTGTGGTCCTCCTCGCGGTATTTACCGGGGAAGTCATTCCGTATTTGGTATATTGTGTCATATCTGGCACTCGGAAGGATTATATAGGTGCGTGACCATTGGTCTATATCGTGTGCACTGTGCGACCGCTGTTTTCGCAATCATGTCACTTAGCGGTTATCGCTCAAAAGAACGGCGTTTCGTTCTGCGACAGGCAACGTTCACCCTCGCTTTGGGCCGACATCGTGGATGGGTTCCAGATCGGTCTCGGTGCATCGATGTGCCTACTGGTCGCTGTTCAGTTCACGAATCAGGCACTGCAAATGTACAAGGTGACGAAGCGTTTCCAGCTCAGTCGCTACATGAATCTGCTTGCTAGACAAGGCATGGTCTACTTTTTCGTGCAAGTCCACGTTTTCCCATCGAACGTCACTTGGCTAACGGGGAACACTGTCACGAAAAAGCATCCTGACATACTCACTCATCACCTGTTCGGGTGTCGCTGTTCCAAAGGACGAATGGTGGATAGTGCTGGCTGGGATGGCGCAATCCATACCCGTTGCCGTGCTCGTTCCCCGATTCATACTGAGCCTGCGAGAGCTGTATGAGCGCGATCTTCAAGGCAGACGTGGAAGCAACATGGACACAGCGTTTGGCTTGACATCCAGCCGTAGCGTTCCGAGCGGGATCGTGTTTGTAGAGTTCGGGCAAAGCGAGGGGTCAATGCAGGGGGAAGAGATATAGACCGTAGTAGCACCCATGATGGCATGTCATGAAGCAAGTGGAGTCGTGCAGTCTTTCCTGGATGCACAGTTTCAATGGCGACGTGCCAGTTGCCTGCTCTCAGGTCATCGGCGACGTCCTCGTGTTGTATTACTGCAACTCTCGCCCTTGTTGTCGTCGAGTCGGAATTCTTTCCCGCTCGGATGTCGAGAACCAAATTTAGGCCCGTCGGACGGGCGAGTTTTATTCTCGGTGTCGTGGCATTGCCTGTGTGCTGTGTTGGGGTGCTTTTGACGATGCGAGTGGTCCGACATCCACCGACCTGCCACTGCATGCCTGTGCGAGGGCGCTGCGGTTGATCCGAGCGGTCGCCAGACGCGGCGAGGCAACCAACTCGAAGCGGCGTTTCATCTCCCACCAGCAGACAAAAGGCCCCCCGCTTTTGGCGATGCCAACGACGGACAGCCATTCTCGGTCCAAGGCGGTGTTGATCCCGCAGTCCCTCGCACGCGCACGAGGAGGGGAATCAAGCGCGAACACGCGACTCTGCCACCGACCCAGCGCGACGAGCTGGGTGAAGCCCCGCGGTGAGTCCGGATCGCGATCGAGCGTAGCCGCCCATAACGAACCGACCAGCACGCCATCCTGCGCCACCAGCGCGTGCCAGCCCGTCCTCGAGTTAAAGATCGCTTCGTTCGCCGTCTTGCACTTCGTCCGCCACCATGTACGCAGAGGATGCCGACGAGAAAAACGGTGGCGTCGGGCAGCCCGTCTTTGGCGCCCAAACTCACAACGTTTATGACGAACCTACGCTCGATCCCGTCTATCTCGCAAAAACGCGGATCCTAAACGACGCGCTACAAGACATCGGCATGGGAAAGTACCAGGCAAGCACTCCCTCGTCGCCCTCCCTCCCTCGGTGACGGCTCACCGACCCCGTCTTCCCCTAGTGGTTTTTGTTCTGCGTCGCCGGCTTTGGTTGGCTATCGTAAGCATTTTGGTCCATCTTGGTCCGGATCGCTCATCTACTTGGCCGACCAGGGATAACCTCTGGCCGGTGGGCACTCTCACTTTCGCACAGGCGACACCGACGGCTGACAACCGATTGATGTAGATCGCCACCAGCCTCATCCTCGATCCCGTTGTGACCGAATTCAGTGTCCAAGGGCCGTTCCTCAAGCTTGCACAGAACATTGGCCTCCTTGTCGGCGCTGCCTTTTGGGGTGTCTCAGCAGATGTCTGGGGTCGCCGGTGGGGTTCATCACGTCGCTGTGCTCGTTTACCGGTCTGACATGAGCCCAGCTGGGCGTTTAATCTGACGCTTCTCATCACCGGAGTGTTCGCAATCGCAGCTGGCGCCTCGCCAAACTACGTCGCCCTCTGTTCGCTCACTGCAGTCTGGTCCGTTGGTGTCGGCGGTAACTTGCCGGTGGACTCGGCGGTATTTCTCGGTCTGTTCGCTGCGTTCGTGTTTCCCATGCACTCCAACACCCCCCCTTCCAGAGTTTATGCCTGCCTCACACCAATACCTGCTTACCGTACTTTCCGTCTGGTGGGCCTTTGGTCAGCTGTTGGGCAGTCTAGTACGTGAACACCTCTTCTCGGAGCCGACTCGCCTCAATCATTCCAACAGGTCGCCTGGCCACTCATAGCTGACTTTTCGTGTTCTGGTCCCCCCTGTCCGAGGTCTTCCAACCAAGGCTGGCGGTATTTCCTGTATACCATGGGCGGCCTCATGATGTTACTCTGGGTCCTCCGATTCTTTGTGTTTAATCTGTACGAAAGCCCAAAGTATCTCATGGGTCGTGGCAGGGATAAGGAGGCTGTCGAAGTCATCCACAAGGTGGCAGCTTACAATGGCAAGACAAGTCCTCTCACCCTGGAGCAACTCCAAGGCACCGAGAAAGCGGGAGACGGCCTGGAAGCAGAAGAGTTCGAGATGGACGTGTCAGCGCTTGCCGCTATCAAAAGAAAACTGGCAATATTCGACGCGAGTCACGTCAAACCTTTGTTTGCGACTCGGAAGCTGGCATACTCGACTAGCTTGCTGATCACACTGTGGGGTGAGCAATCTCGTCTACCTCTGATCGTGTCCAGGCTTGTTGAAGTCGGATCATCGATGCAGCGCTTATCGGGCTCGCTTTCCCGCTGTGAGTACAAGTTCGTCTATAGCTTGTTTGGTACTCAAGTGCACCTTAGATACAATGGCTTTGTGACGTATTAGTGTGTTGCACCTTTTTCGTTTCAATGCGCAGCATGTCTGATTCTTCCCCACCAGTCTTCAAAGCAGAGGTGCCGATTTCGGTGACGGCTCCGTGTATATCACATACCGTAACGTCAGTCACCCAGCTGGCATGAATTTCTCGGGGTGCTGACTCGAGTACCAGCAAGTCATTCTGAGCGTGATCGGTGTCCCTGGTGCCCTCATGGCTGGGTATTGTGTAGAGCTACCGTTCCTCGGACGGCGGGGTACGCTGTCAATATTCACGAGTGTGTGCAGTTCGACATTACCATGTTTGTCCGCTGCTGATCAACCTAGTTCTCACTGGCGCGTTCATCCTTGCTTCGACGACGGCACGCACGTCGAACGCACTGCTTGGATGGAATTGTGGATACAGCTTCACGAGTAATGTGATGTACGGCGTGTTGTACGCGGTCTCACCCGAGTTGTTCCCTACAAAGGATAGAGGAACAGGGAATGCCATCACTGCAAGTGCGAATCGCATCTTCGGTATCATGGTGAGTGGTCGAGGAAATTCTGTGACCGGCCAACGCTGACGCGACGGGGTTATGGTGCAGTCGCCCATCATTGCATTGTACGCCAATTTGAACACGTCAGCGCCGATCTGGGTTGCTGGTGCGATATTCCTTGGTGCAGGCCTCATCGCATTGTTGTTGCCGTTCGAGCCTCGCGGAAAGGCCGCGTTGTAGTTGTATCGATTTCTTGTCAATACCAAGTACCATCCTGACTCCCATCTTGACTTATCGTCCGAGTGACTAAGCACACACATCGCTCAGCCGCTCGTTCACCCTCGCGATCAGGATGGAGTTTATCCCTGGGCCTGCCATTCATCGGGTTCTCTGCGCTGATTGCGGTCAGTTTCTCTTGCTCTCAAGACGAGACGTTCCCAATGCACTAGCCATTAGGGACACCGATCGAGCCCAACTCAGCCAATCTTTGCGTGGGCTGTCTGCGGAACAGGTGCGTGCGAGCCGGGGACTGTGCGATGTGTATACCGACAATCTCTCTCGTCATCATCAGCGTGGACATCACAGAGGGCATCCCGAAACAGTGTGCGTTCTCGCCCCTTCACCTCCGTGCGTTCCGGCCACCGACACCATCCCAGCGTCCGTGTCGTTTTGTCGAAACTGCGAACGTTTCTTGTCGCCGCCTTCCGCATGGACGCTTGCACGGCCTGAATCACAAGAGCTCTTGGCGTTGTGCCTGAAGCGGCTCAAGGGGCTCAACAAGGTGCGTCTCACCGACGCGCATTTCATCTGGACAGAGCCACACTCGAAACGCTTGCGCGTCTCGCTCACGATTCAAAAAGAGGTGCGTGAGTTCATCGTCTCGAGAACGGCTGGCCCCCTCTCTCGCCCGAGCGCGTTTCTCACGTTGCGCTCCTCCTTTCCCCCACGGTGGACGTAGGTCCTTACCGCGACCATTCTCGAGCAAGTGTTCGAGATCGAGTACCTCGTCCATCACACCCAGTGCCCCGACTGTGCCAAGCTCGCTGCGAAGAACACCTGGAAGGCGCTCGTGCAGGTTCGCCAAAAGGTCACGCACAAACGCACGTTTCTGTTTCTCGAACAGCTCATCTTGAGGCACGGCGCGCAAAAGGACACGGTCGGGGTCAAGGAGGTGAGGGACGGGCTGGATTTTTTTTACAGCCAGCGGAGCCATGCGATACGGATGGTCGAGTTTTTGACGGGGGTCGTGCCTGCGCGGTCAGTCTATCCATCTTGCCAATTTCGTGCATCACATCAGCGCTTTTCGTGCGAGAGAAGGGTTGGGCGTAAAAACTAACGTGCTTTTGGGCTATCGTTGTGTCGCACAGATCAAAGGGATCCGAACAACTGCTGTCGACCGACTCCCATTCGAACACGGCCAACTACAAGTTCACATACTCGGTCGAGATCGCGCCGATCTGCAAAGACGACCTCGTTTGCATCCCGCTCAGACAGGCGCGTTCGCTGTCCAACATCTCGCCGCTGACGATATGCACGCGCGTCGGGTCGTCGTTCCAGCTCTTGGACGTGAGCACGCTCCAGGCGGTCGAGGTGAGCGCGCAAGTGTATTGGCGCGCCCCGTTCTCGGCGCTGGCGGGCATCACCGACCTCGTCGAGTTCACGGTCTTGGATGTCGAGCCGATCGGGACACACCATCGCGGGCGCTGGGTGCTCGCAGACGCCCAGGTCGCGCTCGCGGGCGCCTTTCGCAGTTCGGGGGGACACGGCGCTGGCGACGAGGACGTCCTGATGGACGATGCATCGGCGGGGGGCGCAAGTCAGATACTGCACACGCGCACGCACCTCGGGGGGATTCTGCAGCCGGGGGACGCCGCGATGGGCTATTACCTCACCGCGTCCAACTTCAACTCGGACGACTACGCGACGTTGCCGGCGGGTCGCGTTCCGGACGTGATACTCGTCAAGAAGGCGTATCCGAACCGGCGTAAAAAGGGACGGACTCGGGCGTGGAAGTTGCGGAGCATGGCCAAGGAACAAGGGGAGGAAGGGGAGGCAGTGGGTGGTGGGAGGGGCGTCGTCGGAAGGATGGGCGGAAGGGATCAGAGGAAGGTGGAAGAGGACTATGAGCTGTTTTTGAGGGAGCTGGAAGAGGACCCCGAGTTGAGGGCCAATGTAAACATATACAAGGCGAAGGACGTCAAGATGCGCGATGCGGACGCGGGGAGGAAAAAGGGAAGGCAGTATGGGATGAATGTGGACGAGGTTGCCCCCGGGTCCAGCGATGCTGCTGCGGATGCCGATGTGGATGGAAGGGATGGGGAAGCGGAAGCGGATTTCCCTGATGTTCGGCTGGAGGAGCTGTTGGAAGACTTTGACGAAATGACGCTAGGCGATGGTGAAAAGGCCAGCTGAGGGCAAACGACGGGCAAGCATACACAACAAGGGTATGTCGGGGTCGACTGCATGCTTGTAGCGTTCGCGCTTGCTATTACCAGGAACGCTTCCTGCGTTTTTGTGTCGTTCCATGCGGTAAAGCAAAGGGCATCTGATTCGGACAACTTGGGCGGGCTGGCGGCGAAGAACCCAAAGTCGTGCGCCCCAGCGAGGACAGATGGCATACATCTAGAGACGGGGAACTCACGTTTTGGTAGGCCGAACCCGTTCTGTCAGCTCAACATATGAAGCGACGGCACGGGACGCTATTTTGATTTTGCTTCGATCGCTTGGTCCTATTAATTACCGTCCCCTGCAGGTGTAAATCGTGAAATGAACGGCAAAGGTCATGGAAGACACGATAGACATGTACAGGGTTGCCCGGAGATGAAAGACAGTCCAACAAGTGGATCGTATGGTCTGTCGCTGGTCCGCTGTAGTTCCCGTTTTCCCAAACCTCGGGAGTCTGGTGAGGTTTATTGACATATCCGACGATGGAGGTTATCACCTGAGACTATCGGCAGGTCAAATGGCGTCCTGCGACGCTCGGTGAACTGTCTCGGAATCATCCCGCGGTACGGTCGAGATAGCACCCTCTTTCAAACGGGGGACATACAAGCGACGGCACTGATCCGAGCAGGTAATTGAGCCCATTCAGTAGGGTTCGGGCCCAATTAACTAGACTAAATCCAGACCATTGAACGCGCCGAGTGCGAATAACGCAGTGACGTTTATTGTGAAACTTTACTCGGCTTGCTAGCAGGTGCCAAACCAGCCGTACAGCACGGTCATGGGGCTGCGTTTGGAGTGTGGTCATGGCTGCGGGAACTGGGTTGATCTGCAGACCGACAACCAGGCAGTCACATAAGAGGATTGCCATGGCATCAAGGACCACTTACCCTTCCTGCATTTATCAGCCTGTGCCCCGTTCTTGCTTATCCTCCAACGGGCATATTACAGCAAACGGGCACGCTTACGGAAGGTGAATTCCCAATGGCCAGAAAGATCATGTAAACCGAATCCAGATTAGTGTCAGGGACTCGGACTGCGACAGCGAGGCTTCACTGCAATGGACCGGCGCGGTATAAAGAGAAGATGTCGTTGCGATCATGCATGCTAGCTTCTTACCCGGCGCCGTAATTGATTTGGGGATTACAAGGTCCGGGTGCAAGATACCAGGTCAGAGGATACAACAACACTTGTGTGGGTGTACAATGGAAGCGACTAAAAGTTTTTGTCCTTTGCACGTTCCATCGCTGCAAAGAGATAGTTGGTAACCTCGTCAAAGATGATTATGCGACAACCCACGGTTATAATGCAGGAGCTTCTCGATCAGATCGACGTGAGTCAATACCATACGACGACAACAATATCTCTTCAACTGCAACTCATCAAGAGCGTCTCTGTGGCCGAGTTCAAGGTTGGGCGGGGAGAGAGGGGCGAGCACGTACCCTTCGCTCATGTCATTTGCCAGCAGCTCTAGGTATGCAACCCACTTATCCCCAATGACTTTTCCACACGTAAAGCACCTGACTGGAATGATCTACGCGGTGGAGGTAGAAACTACCGGCGTTGAGCGTTCTCACGACGTACCATCGTGGTGGTCTTCAGGAAACCTGTGAGCACGTGACATGTAAGAACGCGCGCACGTGCTTCTCACACAAAGAACTTGGGTCGCGTTCGACCTTGTGCTCGTCGTCGTCGACTTCGCCAGCGAGCTCAACATGAGCGGCGAGTTTGAGCTGCAGGACGAGTTGCAGGCGCTCCAGGACGTTCATTCGTACGAAATACCCAACGAACACGACATACACGATACCGAACCCGGCCCCTTATTGCAGCGTGCGTTCGCGCGCGACTCGTTCATCGCTATCCCTGATCGCACATTCTCACAGGTGCTGTCAATAGAATTGCACACAACTCGGAAGCCATCACAGATCCAGAGATATTCGACATTTTCCGTAGCTTACTCAAGCATGCAGACGCTGTCCCTGGCGCACTCATGCGCAAGCTCCTCGATTCGGTCGCGTCAGGCTTCAGTGCCCAAATAGACTTGGCTGTCAGAGATTCTCGAGAGGAGGATCAACAGGTCATCGTGGCGCACAAGGCGCCTTTGGAGATGTATGCCTTCCTCCTCCACTGGTTCGTCTCTGCCGCAGAAAAGGTCAAGTCAAGGGGTGAAGACGATACCCCGCAACCACAACCACGAGCTCGTCGCGGCAGAGGTGGTAAAGTTGGTAGTTCCCGTGCTGCTGGGAAGACGGTGGAGGGTTGGAGTTGGATGGACCAAATTCCAGGCACGCTCGATCTATTCTCCAAGGCAATGAAGCTCAAAACACATCGTATCTGGGTGACGACTCCCGAGAGGGATGCATTCATAACGTATGGTTTCAGTGCCTCGCTCGTAACACCAAATGAGTGACCTCGAATCAGCTGCCTCACTCGTCCCCCGTACCACATCGCGGAGAGCGAACAATACATGAAAGACAACACCATCAAGATGAACATCTATAAAGTCATATGTATCGCAGTCAAGCACCACGGGCACGCTGCCGCCGCGCAGATCAGTATCATGCAGTCACTGCAATACTATGAACATCTCTCCGAACCAATGGCAGAGCTCCTGTCTTATCTTGCCAAAGATTTTGACCACGCCCAACTTGGAGATGAGATCCTACGTGAAATTGCAGGGATGACTTTTAGTGCACAAGACACAAAGGGTCCCAGAGCATTCTCGCGTTTCCTCGTCAAGTTCAGCGAGGAGTCTCCGCGGTCGGTGCTCAAGCAAATCAGTTTACTTCTCGAACACTTGGATTCCGAGGTATGTACTCACCGTTCCAAGCGACTATCATTCATGGAGATCGACCCAGTCGTACCCGATGCGCATAGCCCTTGTTGAAGTCATTGGCTCCCTCATTCGCGAACTTTCTAGTTCAGAGGACATGACCAACGATTCGACGCAAACGCACAAACAACTCAGCGGCCTCTTTGATCTTCTCATCTCCCGCACACTCGATTTGTCGTCGTACGTGCGCTCCAAAGTGCTTGCAACACTCTCAAAGTTATGCGATCTCCGTGTTCCGTTCCCAAAGCAGCGACTCCAGATCACGAGAAATGCGGTGGCGATGCTGGATGACAAGGCTTCGACGGTGCGCAAGTCGGCGGTGGCGCTGTTGACCAAGTTGGTGTTGACCCATCCATGGGGTCTTATGCATGGCGGTCCGCTCAACCTGGATACGTGGAAAGGCTACTACGATGAAGTGGCGACCAAACTGGCCAAACTGGAGGACGCGGTCGGGAAGGCCGTAGAACGGTGTGAGGTCGGAGAAGAAAGCGAGCAGGACGGAGAGGATGAGGACGAAGACAAGGACGAGGACAAAGAAGAGATGGTCGATGAAGATAATGAAATGGAGACGGACGACGATGAGGACACATCTAGAACTAAGAAAAAGCGGAAAGGGTGCGCGCCAGATTTTAGTTGCTTTGCTTCATTCTAACATTTACTACCAGACCAAGTGCAGAAGATGGTGACGAGATGGACGTCGACGAGTCAGGGGACGAAGACTTGGACAGCATAATGGACGAAGACGAGGAAGAGACCCCGCGGAAGAAACGAAAAGGAAAGAATAAGGCTCGCCATTCGGCGGTAAACCTAGCCGCGATGACATCGGAACAAGAAGCCCTTGCTGCGCTGGAATCTAACGAAGTTCTTCATCTTAGGCTGCGGAAGAAGTACTACGCGGAGGCGCTCAGCTTCATCCGGTCAATCCAAGGTTGCATGGAATCCGTAATGGAGTTGCTCGGTAGTACCAACAAAGCAGAGGTATTGGAGTCGATGGAATTTTTCCGCGTAACCAACGAGTATGAATTTAAACATTCAAAGGTAATTTCCCATTCTTTGTAATACATCTGACTGACAGGTGTTTTAGCTCGGGATCAAACGCATGCTTCATTTAATATGGTCAAAAGACAACAACCAAACTTCAGAGGACGGGAAAGAGCTCAAGGGAGTGCGCTCCCGTCTGCTGGAGTGCTATCGCAGCTTGTACTTTGATCCCTTACCTGACATGGAACCAAAGCAGCAAGTGAACCGGATTGCAAAGAATATGATCGAGTTGGTATTCAACATTCAACATCCTTTTTGCTCTGCTGACTCCACCAGGTTGACCTATGAATCTACGCTAGCCGAATTGACCAGCTTGGAAGAGATGATGAAGACGATGATGGAAGAAGAACTCGTCCATTATGACATTATTAACAAGCTATGGCAGGTCTACAGTAGGCTTCTCTTTCTCCTGGCATTATAATTAAAAGGTCGCCAAACGTTCCCCTTCACAGGTTCTCCAAAGTCCCTTCCTGCATGTCAACGTCGAGGCGCGATCATCATCCTTGGCATGTTTGCACTGGCCAAACGTAGTGTTGTATCAGAAAAAGTCGACGTCTTGCTGAAAGTAGGATTGGGCCCTCTGGGCAAGGTAGTGTCCCGTGGTCGCCTCCTTGCTGTTGTGGGTTCACCCCTTTCTAGGCTGATCTTACGCTCGCTCGATATACATGTGTCACTCTCCAACGACTCAATGGTAGCGCGAAAAAAGTGAAAGGTAAACGCCCATTAATTCCCTAAGTCCCACGTCGATGATGTGATGGGCAGGCTCCCTTCTTAACAAGACCCTCCGCATGGAAATGAGCAATCCTGTCTTCAAAAAACTGCAGGATGCCATTGAATCCTCGTGCCGTTCCAAAGAATGGTTCGGGATGGCGGAGCAAGCCATCAATACAATCTATGCCCTTGGCGATCGTCCTGACGTGTTGTGCAATGAAATTATCAAGAACCTCACCCGTCGTGCGTTTACACGCAAGCCACAGTCAACAACATCGGATGCACCAGCCGATGAGGAGCGAGATCCGAATGTGATGGAAGAGGATGTGGAGCCTCCAGCGTCGACGGGTTTCGCGTCCCACGCGCCTCTGTCGCAAGGTCCCTCTGCTGCACAAGGTGCGAGTCAGGGATTAGGAGAGAAAGACGTCGGGGACGTATTCCATCTTAGCCAGCTTCTGTTCGTCGTTGGGCATGTCGCGATCAAACACATCGTCTTCCTTGAACTCGTCGAACAAGAGTGGAAACGTCAAAAGGATGAGAAAGAGCTAGGTTTGTCTCCCGTGACCACTCCTTGACGCAGATTACTGATGTCTTTTTTTTATGTAGCGGAGAGGCTAGCGGCTGGCCTGAGTTCCGGAAACAGGGGATCAAAAGAGGTCGAGGAGCTTGATCAAGTCGCCGGTAATGTTGAAGACGAGATTGGTGAACGAATCGCTGCGGTTCGGGAAACGGAACTCTTGTACGGGCCACAGTCTCTGTTGGCACTTTATGGGCCACTGCTTGTTCACGTCTGTGGGAGCCCTCACAAGTTCAAGGCAAGTCAGACCCCCAGCAAATCCTCGTTTGTGACTGCTCATGGCCGGCCGCCAGAACCAGACCCTCCGTGCAGCAGCGACGTTATCGTTTGCAAAGTTTCTCTGCGTTAGCTCGCGGTTTTGTGATTTACACCATCATCTCCTGTTCAAGATCCTCGAGACTTCCAGAGACCCGAGCATCCGGAGTAATATCGTCATCGCGCTCGGAGACGTCGCTGTTTCGTTTGGCAACATCATTGACGAGAACAGCAACGAGCTCTACAAGGGTCTCTCGGATCGAGACCTGGTCGTGAAGAAGAACACGCTCATGGTGCTCACCCATCTCATTCTAAACGGGATGATCAAGGTCAAGGGCCAATTGGGCGAGATGGCCAAGTGTCTCGAGGACGAGGAGCCGCGAGTGTCGGATTTGGCAAAACTGTTCTTCACGGAGCTGTCGACAAAAGACAATGCGATCTACAACAATTTGCCGGATGGTAAGAGCCATTTTGCTTTCACCTCTGGACGCGTCTCTTCAGACTGTTGAACGGAAATGCATCAGTCATCAGTCATCTGTCGTCGGGAGAACACGCTGTCGACGAAAAGGCGTTCCAGAGCACGATGCGGTACATTTTCACCTTTATCGAAAAGGCAAGTACCCGCTCGCTTTGTCCACGTGCCCATGTTGATCGCCTGCGGGGGTTAGGAAAAACAAGCGGAAAATATCGTCGAAAAACTCTGCCAGCGTTTCCGACTGTCCGAAGACGCGCGTCAATGGCGCGACATTGCGTTCTGTCTGGCGCTGCTGCCGTTCAAGTCGGAGCGGTCCGTCAAGAAGCTGATCGAGGGACTGCAGTTCTACCGGGACAAGCTGCACGAGCCCACCGTGTTCAAATACTTTGCAGAGATCTTGACCAAGGCGCGGTCGAACAAGTCGGCGAACAAGCCAGACACGGAGTTGAACGAGTTCGAGTCGGTGGGTGTTTTGTTGCCCCTCTCTTTTTTTTCACGGCGTGGATTGTTGGTAACGGTCGTTCAGATTCTCGAGGAACACAAGCGTCAGGGGGAGGAAGACCAGGCGTTCGAGAAGCGGGTCGAAGGGAAAAAAGCGGCCGCGAAGAGAAAGGCGACGAGACGATGTGCGTTTTCTCTCGCTCCCTCTCGCGTTTGACGCTCATGCCCAATCATGTCGCGCTCACACACGCACACCAGCGGCGCGCAAAAAGACGCAGACCGAGCCCGAGCCCGAGAGCACCGCTACGGCCGAGTCGTCCTCGCGACCGAAACGACGCGGTAAAATGCGCGATCGGGACGCTGGCGACGACGAGGACGACGAGGACGAC
>JBBPTT010000478.1:0-23315 GCA_038094175.1 Boletellus aff. lepidospora
GATGAGCTGGGCAGCATAGCCATGACGGGATCGGGACGAGTAAATGGGGGTTGGTTTGCATCATCACTTCGGAGTCTCCCCAAGGCGAGCGGATGAGTGACGAATCCCAGCCCAAGAAAGTCCTGGACTTGAGATCCGGAGAGTGATTGTAGAATGGGCTACATGAAGGAATGCATTGGTTGCGCGGGGAGTTGATGGAGGAAGGTGATGATACCATGTCTGACGATAAGCTCCAAGATGTAGTCCCTCATGCGGAATAGAGCTACTCGAGAGAGGGTGAACGGAGCTGCCACCATAGAGTCGGTCGGCAAATGTTCTGTATGTAGTGCGAAGGCATGATAGCGGTGATAGAGGTTAAGGAGGAGAGGAAGAAACTCATGATGATCGAACTCGGGCAACGAGTTGAGAAGTAGGACGAGGTGGACGTCTTGGAACACCTTTTCCAAAGCCTCCCATAGATCCGGTTTAGGTAGCCGATGAAAGCGGTAGATCTCAGCGTACGCGAGCTCCTCTCGTCCGTCTTGTCGATAGGTTTCGAGAGGATCAGTCAGATTGGGAGGGACAGGGATGAGGCTGATGGAGTTGGTCATGGTGGAAAGGGGATTGGTACAATTATTCCGGGTCCGCCCATCTGCTATTTAACATCGGTGAATCCACCAGGTGCTCCACTTCTGGTCCCGTCACAGCCCTCCAGTTCCTCTCCTGTGGCGTCACCACCCGTTGTCATCGGCTATGCGGCGGGATCAGTGCCTATTTGGATCCAGGTCCCCAGTGTGGGGGTCCCCACCCACTATCGTTCTTGCCCTGCTTCTACAGACCCGTCACCCCATGACAGGTATAGTAACGCCTTGTCCCAGACACATACTTCTACTGCCCAGAACCTCGATTTGTCTGCGAGGTCATGGAGCAGGTGGGCTATGTAAAATAATAGGAGGGTGGCGAGGACGAGGAGAACTTCGTAGAAGTCAATGGAGAATTGCATAATGATGCAGGGGTGGATGATGGGCGGTGATGGTGGTAAGAGCTGTAATGCTGCAGAGTCTTGGTGCCAGAGGTCGCTTTTTATAGAACAGTTGGCAGTGCACAGACCAGGATATCGTATCAAATCGGAACTGCGGAATCAGGGTCTTTTCGGGAGGAATCGGTTCCCTACTGCGGGAAGGCGGCTGGGTGTCTAGCTTGGTAATCCCGTAATATATTTTTAGCATTTGATAGATTGATGGCTGGTTCCCAGGTATTTTCAGCTGATGAATATCCTTTCCATTTAACCAAATAACGTCTTCGCCCGAAAGTTCCGCGATGGGCTAGGATCTGTTCTACTTCGTATTCTTCCTCCCCTTGTATGACTTGTGGTGGGGGTCAGAGGAAATTTGGGCCGTGTTCTGGAGTTTCCATATAAGGAGTGAGGAGAGAGGCATGGAATACGGGATGGATCTTCCAGGAGGAGGGGAGTCGAAGTTGGAAAGAGACAGGGGAAATGACTTTTTCAATTTCGAAGGGACCTTCTCGTTTAGGGGCGAGTTTCCTGAACGGGTAAGGAATGCTAAGGTTCTTTCTTTCTAACCAAACTTTATCTCCAACTTTGAAAGGTTTGTACCTGGACCAAACCCTTTCTTTTTGACGTAATTGGGCCGTGATGTGGGCAGCTTTGGCTTCTTTTCTGGCGTTGTCAAGGATAGTCATTCGGGATTCGAGAGCAGGGAGGAATGTTTTTCCAATAGTGGGGTAAGCTCTAGGTTCATATCCCATCATAAGCGCAAAGGGGGTCTGTTTGGTAACCGAATGGGTAGCGGAATTGTGAGCAAATTCAGCCATTGGGAGGAGATCGTGCCACTTAGTGGGGTTTCCATCACAGAAAATTCTGAGGTAGGTTTCCAATTCTTGATTGACACGTTCAGTTTCTCCATCAGTTTGGAGGTGATAAGCTGTTGATAAGGCTAGATTGTATTGTAGAAGCCGAGCAAGCTCCCTGGCAAATGCCGATGCGAATTGGGGTCCTCTGTCAGATATGACTCAATCGTGGAGTCCGAATCTGGGAAAGATATGCCTGAAGAATAGCTGGCTACCCCTGCTGCGTCGATGGTTTTATTACAAGGAAGGAAAATTACCCCCTTTGTAAGGCCATGGTCGACCACGACCAACACAAAGTCGAAACCGGCAGCGATTGGTAGATCAGTAATCAAATCCATAGAGATATTCTGGAATGGTCGGTCTACCTCCATAGGATTGGGAACGGGTGGTGGAACTGTAGGGTGAGTATTGACTTTGTTTGCCTGACACACGGCGCATCCAAGGATGAATCTTCGCACAAACGTAGAGAGTCCTGGCCACCAATAGTCACGCTGGAGTAGGGACAGGGTTCTGAAATATCCGCCATGTCCTCCAGTGGGAGATTCATGTATATTAGTGACTAACGCTTGTCGCTGGGATTCTGGGATGAAGAGACGTCCCTTAAAGTACAGCATTCCATCCTCCCATTTCCAGTCATTGGCAGTCACTCTGGGGAAAAGCGAAGAGCCCATTTGGGCAGCGGTGATGGTGTTCTTTGCTAAAGGGTCGTCTTTTGTGGAGAGGATTATTTTTTCTCTTATTGCAACGTCGATAAGGTTGATGAAATGGTCATCTTGGATAAGAACAACATCCTGGTTGTCGCTGGTGGTATCCACTTCTTCTTTTCTAGATAGGGCGTCAGCGGGGGCCATCCTATTTCCTGGGAGGTTTTGGTAACGGATGTCGAAATCTTGGAGGAACAGCATCTGTCTGGCCTGTCGTCGAGATAGTTTATGAGGCTGCTTAAAGTATGCAAGATTTTTGTGGTCAGTTTGGATCGTCACTTGATGTTCTGTTCCTGATAGATAGTGTCTCCATTCCTCCAGTGCTCGTATAACTGCTAGTAATTCCCGATCGTAGATATCATAATTCCGTTCTTCGGGAGAGAAGGTGCGGGAGAAGTATGCACAGGGGTGAAGATCTCCATTTCCATCAGTTTGCATAAGAACTGCTCCTGATGCAGTTAGTGAAGCATCGGTCATGACTGTGAAGGGTCTAGTAGAGTCAGGCATTTTGAGGATTGGTTTAGACATGAAAGCCTTTTGTAAGGTTCTGAAGGCTTTTTCACATTCCGGGGACCAGTTCCAGTTGACCCCTTTTTTGGTGAGTTCATGGAGGGGTCGACTGATCCCAGAGAAATCAGGGATGAATTTTCTGTAAAAATTACAGAATCCGATAAATGAACGGATCTGTTTTACCGAAGAGGGGCTGTTCCAATCTTGGATGGCCTTGAGTTTCCCAGGATCGAGAGTAATCTCTCCTGGTCGGACTATCATTCCGAGGTAGTCGACTTCGGTGACGTTGAAGGAACATTTGCTTAGCTTTAGAAATAAGTCATTGTCCATCATTCGTTGAAGAACTCTTTGAGTTCTTTCTGTGTGTTCCCTAGGTTGTTTGGAAGCAATGATTAGGTCGTCCATGTATATGATTAACCATCCTTCAGCAATCATATCAGTGAAGACATGATTCATAAGGGCCTGGAACGTGGCTGGAGAGTTGCTTTGTCCAAAGAACATGACTGTCAGTTCGAACAACCCTAGGGGTGTGATGAAGGCAGCCTTCCATCGATCAGGGGGATGGATTAGTACATTGTTATATCCCCATCGGATATCCATCTTAGTGAAGATGGTGGCATCTTTTAGTTGATCTACGAGTTCAGAGATACGGGGTAGGGGATAGGCATTTTTAATGGTGTGCTCGTTAAGGTATCGATAATCTTGACAGGAGCGAAGGCCTCCGTCTTTCTTTGGGACGAAGAAGAAAGGTGAGGCCTGTGGAGATTGTGATGGTATGATAGTTCCCTTTTTCAGGTTTTCATCGACAAATGTTTTGCAGGCTTCCAGTTCCTTGGGATTCAATGGGTAGATTTTTGCTACTTTTGGTATGAAAGTGTCTTTTAAGTCGATATGATGGTTATATTTCCTAGATGGAGGGAGTTTGCCTAAGGGAGGTTCTTCAAATATGCGCCGGAATTCTTCGAATTCGGGGGGAAGGATAGTTTCTTTCTTATTGGCCATTTCTGCTTGTGCGATTTCAGTAGAGTGGGTTATCTTCCGGATTATCTCTTGGTGGAGGTAGGCGTCTGGATCTAATGCTAGATATCGCAAGAGATATCTTTGTTCGATATGGTCCGAAGAGCGGTGAGCAGGATTTATCGTCTCGGGAAGGATGATTTTTCCTCTTGCCCAATCAATTTCTGGATTGACCATTTGTAACCAGGTCATTCCAAGGATGACTTCTTCCTTTCCACAGTTGATGATAAGGAAGTCCTGTTTCTTTAGGAGTAGATTTTCCATACTTAGTGAGAGTGTGACTTTCCTTCGTATTAATCCGTTCTTGTTCTCTGTTCCATCCGCATTGGTTGCTTTTATGGGTACCTTCAGTCTTTTGGTGGATAGTTTGAGTTGTTCTACCAGGTTCTTGTTTATGAAGCAATTACTTGCTCCACTATCCACTAATGCGGATATTTCAGCAGTTTTCCCTGTTTCGTCTTCATGCAGGAGCGCGGAGATTCGGATTGCTCGATCTGCAATTGGGGATACAAGTACAGGGATAGTGGTAATGGGGATTGGTGACGCTGAAACACCTTTCCCCTTCAAAAACCCATGCCTTCCTCGTTGGCTGGGGTGCTCTCCTCTTCTTCTTCATTAAAGCATAGATTTAGCACTTTGGCTGCTTCTTCTGGGGTCACCTTGTTATGTTTGGTGAAGAATTGGTCCATCGGGTTTTCGGTCTGCACCATGCGAGTAGTGGGCATCTGTCTGTTTGAAAAGGGCACTCGCCTATTGGCTTGATTAAAGGTTCTTCCCCTGAAGGAACTTCCATCCCTTTGATGGTTTCTTGTCGAGCATCCTTGTTTATGACAGATGAAGCATTTGTTGTTGCGGACATGTTCGGCCCGTTCTGTGGGCGATAGCCGGATGGCGTCCACATCCATCACATATGGGTCTCTGTGGGGTCTGTGAGAAGATCCAGATGCGTTCGGTTGTCCCTGTCCGGTTCTCAAAAGCTGGGTCCTAGTCCTGATTTGGTCAAATTGGGCAGCTTTTTCCATCCATTTTACCCATTTCTCTGGAGGTGGGTCGACTGCTGTCATTAGGTTTACGATGTCCCCATTTACAGCGACCCTGAGCAGATCTATCAAGATCGTGTCTTGATGTCCCATACCAGCATTGCCTACTAATAGCTCAAATTGAGCTCTGAAGTTGGGAAATGTCCCTCTGCCCTGTTTCAAAGTGTAAAGCTTAGATCGTGCATCAGCTTGAGCGTCACCTAGGGAGAAGGTCGTGAAGAAGTCTTTCTCTAACTCATTAAAGGTGATATTGATCTTTTCTTGCGCCGTGTCGTCCAATTTCTGATACCATGCTTCTGCGAAAGTTGCTGCCATTCCAGTTTTCATGTTGTTGAGGAGGATGACGATCTGTGCTAGTTCATCGTAGATGTTGTGGTTCAACATGAAGTATGCCTTCATTGCCCGAAACCATCTTTTTGCGTCTTCCACTTTCCCGCTGAAAGATTCAGGGCATCCGGCTCTGATTTCCGATTTCTTTGCGGTGGGTAGAGCTACCACTGTAGTTGTGGCTGGTACGGTGGGCGCTGGTGCGGTTGGTTGGTGGGTCATAGTCACCGTGATTAGAGGAGATAACTTAATAGGGGAAGGTTCTCTTGGGGTCGAGAATCCCGTATGTTCCGTTGGTTCTGGGATGACAGAAATGATTGGCGGTGCTGGGGATACTTGTGACAAGCGGCGTAATCTTCTTGGTGGTGGAAAGGGGTTAGAGGGGACTTGAGATTGTCCAGCGACTCTTCTTGTCTGTGGTTGTGGGGCTGGTGAGTTGGCGATGTACTGCTCCTCTTCTCGATCAGAGTCTTCCGGTGGTCTGAACCTTTGTTGCGATGTGGTGACTTGATTTCGCTTCCTCTGCTATTCTTAGCAGGGGATGATTTCTTCCTAGGTAAGTCTGGGTCGTCGAAATATCCCTGCGTAAAGGCCAATGGTGGCGACTATGATATCTACCAGTCTTAGGATGGTAGTGGCGGCTAGGATAAACGCAAGGTCTAGTATGTCTGATCTTCTTCCTGAAGATGGCTTCGTGTTTGTCTGCCTAGAGTCCTTCTGCTAAAAAGCAGGGACGAAGATGAAGCTAGTTCTTTTGTTACGCTTGCGTGGAGTTATCCAGCAAGGTCAAAGGTTCAACAACAAGTCCTGAACCAATGAAAGCAACTAGTCGAGCGCACACTCAAGTGTAGTGCGAAGACACTCAGAAGGATCTCTCTAACTGCGACGAGCAGTCTCGAGGAGGCCAGAAAACTACACGTAGATTGCGTAGAACTAGCTAGAGAATAGTAATACATGCCCGGGGATCTTATATACTGTTAGGAATATGAGTCTGACTAAGAATCGGCCGATGAGGAGTCATCTACAGTTACTACCCATAGTACAGCATCTGGGGATGGGGGAACACGAGGTGATGTGAGAGAATCACCTGGGAAGAAAAGGGTCCATAATAGAAATGGGCGCATCATGATCAAAAGGAAAAACTGGGGGCATAGCAATGGTGGTTGAACCCGTTGGAAGATGACTATCAGATGATGACACAATATCAAATGCATACATAGAAGGAGGGGAAAAACTCATCAAAGTGGCTCTGCGTATTTGCCAGCGAAAGGCAGTAGCATTTCTCGTAACAATACCTCCAAAATAGACCGGAGGCCCTGCCTCCGAATTCCATACTTCCCTCAGGACACGCCAAGTGGAATTAGGCCGCACTTCCATTGGAAGGGGAAGGGGTATCCCTGTTCTGTGGGCAAGTTTCCACAGGGTGCGCCACACTATGACAGATTCGGCAACGACGTTCTGGACAGTTGTATTGAGCATGACCGGGCGCCGATACCCTGCAAATGGGGCAGGTGTAGTCCGGGCAATTTGGGCGATAATGTCCACTGTTTCCACACATGTAACAATGGGCGGTGTGAGTCGATCCAGAAGGGAGCTGAGCGATGAAGTCGATGAGGGAATTAATGAGGGGTTGGAGGAGGTGGTTATCTGCGTTTCTATGTGCAGCTGCTTGTCGGGATCCAACTCGAGTGCGGGGAGGTGGAACGGGGAGGGGTTCTTCGTCTCTTGGGAATGGGGTTCTGGTTCTGTCACGGATGGGAGAGAATTCACCTCCTGCCATCTCCTCAGAAACCGTGGTGGAAGGGCGTGAGCTGGGCAACATAGCCACGACGGGATCGGGACGAGTAAATGGGGGTTGGTTTGCATCATCGCTCCGGAGTCTCCCCAAGGCGAGCGGATGAGTGACGAATCCCGGACCAAGAAAGTCCCAGACCTGAGATCCAGAGAGTGATTGCAGAATAGGCCACATGAAGGAGTGCATCGGCTGCGCGGGGAGTAGATGGAGGAAGGTGATGATGCCATGTCTGACGATAAGCTCCAAGATGTAGTCCCTCATTCGAAATAAGGCTACTTGAGAGAGGGCAAACGGAGCTGCCACCATAGAGTCAGTCGGTAAATGTTCTGTATGTAATGCGAAGGCGTGGTAGTGATGGTAGAGGTTAAGGAGAAGGGGAAGAAACTCATGATGATCGAACTCGGGCAACGAGTTGAGAAGTAAGACTAGGTGGACGTCTTGGAACACCTTCTCCAAAGCGTCCCATAGATTCGGCTTAGGTAGTCGATGAAAGCAATAGATTTCTGCGTACGCGAGCTCCTCTCGATTGTCTTGTTGATAAGGTTCAAGGGGATCGGTCAATGTGGGAGGAACGGGGACAAGGTTGATTGAGCGGGTCATGGTGGGAAATGGAAGTGCTACAATTATTCCGGGTCCGCCCATCTGCTATTTAACATCGGTGAATCCACCAGATGTTCCACTTCTGGTCCCATCACAGCCCTCCAGTTCCTCTCCTGTGGCGTTACCACCCGTCGTTGCCGGCTGAATGGCATGATCAGTGCCTTATTTTGATCCAGGTCCCCAATGTGGGGGTCCCCACCCACTATTGTTCTTGCCCTGCTTTTCGATGGCCCAGAACCTCGACTTCTCTGCGAGGTCATGGAGCAGGTGGACTACGTAGAATAGTAGGAGGGTGGCGAGGACGAGGAGGACTTCGTAAAAGTCAATAGAGAATTGCATAATGATGCAGGGGTGGATGATGGGTGGTGATGGTGGTAAGAGCTGTAATGCTGCGGAGTCTCGGTGCAAGAGGTCGCTTTTTATAGAAACAGTTGGCGGTGCACGGACCAGGATATCATATCAAATCAGAACTGCGGAATCAGGGTCTTTCAGGAGGAATTGGTTCCCTACTGTGGGAAGGCGGCCGGGTGTCTAGCTTGGTAATCCCGTAATATATTTTTAGCATTGGACAGATTGATGGCCGGTTCCCAGGTATTTTCAGCCGACGAATATCCTTTCCATTTAACCAAATAGCGTCTTCGCCTGAAAGTTCCGTGATGGGCTAAGATCTGTTCTACTTCATATTATTCCTCCCCCTATATGACTTGTGGTGGGGGTCGGAGGAAGTTTAGGCTGTGTTCTGGAGTTTCCACATAAGGAGTGAGGAGGGAGACATGGAATACGGGATGGATCTTCCAGGAGGAGGGGAGTCGAAGTTGGAAAGAGACAGGGGAAATGACTTTTTCAATTTCGAAGGGACCTTCTCGTTTAGGGGCAAGTTTCCTGGACGGATAAGGAATGCTAAGATTCTTTCCTTCTAACCAGACTTTATCTCCAATTTTGAAGGGTTTGTATTTAGACCAAACCCTTTCTTTTTGTCGTAATTGGGCTGTGATGTGGGCAGCTTTGGCTTCTTTTCTGGCGTTGTCAAGGATAGTCATTCGGGATTCGAGAGCAGGGAGGAATGTTTTTCCAATAGCGGGGTAAGCTCTAGGTTCATATCCCATCATGAGCGCAAAGGGGGTTTGTTTGGTGACTGAATGGGTAGCGGAATTGTGAGCGAATTCAGCCATTGGGAGGAGATCGTGCCACTTAACAGGGTTTCCGTCACAGAAAATTCTGAGGTAGGTTTCCAATTCTTGGTTGACGCGTTCAGTTTCTCCATCAGTTTGAGGTTGATAGGCTGTCGATAAGGCTAGATTGTATTGCAAGAGCCGGGCAAGTTCCCTGGCAAATGCTGATGCAAATTGGGGTCTTCTATCTGATATGACTCGATCGTGGAGTCCGAATCTGGGAAAGATATGCCTGAAGAATAGCTTGGCTACCCCTGCTGCGTCGATGGTTTTATTACAGGGAAGGAAAATTACCCCCTTTGTAAGTCCATGGTCGACCACGACCAACACAGAGTCGAAACCGGCAGAGATTGGTAAATCAGTAATCAAATCCATAGAGATATTCTGGAATGGTCAGTCTGCCTCCATAGGATTGGGAATGGGTGGTGGCACTGTAGGATGAGTATTGACTTTGTTTGCCTGACACATGGCACACCCAAGGACGAATCTTCGCACAAACGTAGAGAGTCCTGGCCACCAATAGTCTTGCTGGAGTAGGGACAGGGTTCTGAAATATCCGCCATGTCCTCCAGCGGGAGATTCATGTACATTAGTGACTAATGCTTGTCACTGGGATTCTGGGATGAAGAGACGTCCCTTAAAATACAACATTCCATCCTCCCATTTCCAGTCATTAGCAGTCGCTCTGGGGAAAAGCGAAGAGCCCATTTGAGCAGTGGTGATGGCGTTTTTTGCTAAAGGATCGTCTTTTGTGGAGAGGATTATTTTCTCCCTTATTGCAGTGTTGATAAGGTTGATGAAATGGTCATCTGGGATAAGAATAACACTCTGATTGTCACTGGTGGTATCCACCTCTTCTTTTCTAGATAAGGCGTCAGCGGGGGCCATCCTATTTCCTGGAAGGTTTTGGTAACGGATGTCGAAGTCTTGGAGGAACAGCATCCATCTAGCTTGTCGTCGAGATAGTTTGTGAGGCTGTTTAAAGTATGCCAGGTTTTTGTGATCGGTTTGGATTGTCACTTGATGTTCTGTTCCCGATAGGTAATGTCTCCATTCCTCCAGTGCTCGTATGACTGCTAGTAATTCCCGATCATAGATGTCGTAATTCCGTTCTTCGGGAGAGAAGGTGCGGGAGAAGTATGCACAGGGGTGAAGATCCCTGTTTCCATCAGTTTGCATGAGAACTGCTCCTGATGCGGTCAGTGAAGCATCGGTCATGACTGTGAAGGGTCTGGTAGAGTCAGGCATTTTAAGGACTGGTTTAGACATGAAAGCCTTTTGTAAGGTTCTAAAGGCTTTTTCGCATTCCGGGGACCAGTTCCAATTGACCCCTTTCTTGGTGAGCTCATGGAGGGGTTGGCTGATCCCAGAGAAATCAGGGATGAATTTTCTATAAAAATTGCAAAATCCGATGAACGAGCAGATCTGTTTTACCGAGGAGGGGCTGTTCCAGTCTTGGATGGCCTTGAGCTTTCCTGGATCAAGAGTAATTTCACCCAGTCGGACTATCATTCTGAGGTAGTCAACTTCGGTGACGTTGAAGGAACATTTGCTTAGCTTTAGGAACAAGTCGTTGTCCATCATTCGTTGAAGAACTCTTTGAGTTCTTTCTGTGTGTTCCCTTGGTTGTTTGGAAGCAATGATCAGGTCGTCCATGTATATGATTAACCATCCTTCAGCGATCATGTCAGCGAAGACGTGATTCATAAGGGCCTGGAACGTAGCTGGAGAGTTGCTTTGTCCGAAGAACATGACTGTTGGCTCGAACAATCCTAGGGGTGTGATGAAGGCGGCCTTCCATTGATCAGGGGGATGGATTAACACATTGTTATACCCCCATTGGATATCCATCTTAGTGAAGATGGTGGCATCTTTTAGTTGATCTACGAGTTCGGAGATACGGGGTAGGGGATAAGCGTTTTTAATGGTATGCTCGTTAAGGTATCGATAATCTTGACAGGGGTGAAGGCCTCCATCTTTCTTTGGGACGAAGAAGAAAGGTGAGGCTTGTGGAGATTGTGATGGTACGATAGTCCCCTTTTTCAGGTTTTCATCGACAAACATTTTGCAGGCTTCCAGTTCCTTGGGATTCAATGGGTAGATTTTTGCTACCTTTGGTACAAAAGTGTCCTTTAAGTTGATATGGTGGTTATATTTCCTCGATGGAGGGAGTTTGCCTAAGGGAGGTTCTTCGAATATGTGCCGGAATTCTTCGAATTCGGGGGGGAGGATAGTTTCTTTTTTATTGGCCATCTCTGCTTGTGCGATCTCAGTAGAGTGGGTTATCTTCTGGATTATCTCCTGGTGGAGGTAGGCATCTGGATCTAATGCTAGATATCACAGGAGATATCTCTGTTCGATATGGTCCGAAGAGCGGTGAGCAGGATTTATCGTTTCGGGAAGGATGATTTTTCCCCTTGTCCAATCAATTTCCGGATTGACCATTCGTAACCAGGTCATTCCAAGGATGACCTCTTCCTTTCCACAGTTGATGATAAGGAAGTCCTGTTCCTTTAGGAGTAGATTTTCCATATTTAGTGAAAGCGTGACTTTCCTTCGTATTAATCCGTTTTCATTTTGTGTTCTATCCGCATTGGTTGCTTTTATGGGTACCTTCAGTCTTTTGGTGGATAGTTTGAGTCGATCTACCAGGTTCTTGTTTATGAAGCAATTGCTTGCTCCACTATCCACTAATGCGGATATTTCAGCGGTTTTCCCTGTTTCTTCTTCATGCAGGAGTGCGGAGATTCGGATTGCTCAATCTGCAATTGGGGATACAAGTACAGGGATAGTGGTAATGGGGATTGGTGACGCTGAAACACCTTTCCCCTTCAAAAACCCATGCCTTCCTCGTTGGCTGGGGTGCTTTCCTCTTCTCCTTCGTTAAAGCACAGGTTTAGCACTTTGGCTGCTTCTTCTGGGGTCACCTTGTTATGTTTGGTGAAGAATTGGTCCATCGGGTTCTCGGTCTGTACCATGCGAGTAGTGGGTGTCTGTCTGTTTGAAAATGGCACTTGCCTATTGGCTTGATTAAAGTTTCTTCCCCTGAAGGAACTTCCTTCCCTTCGATGGTTTCTGGTTGAACATCCCTGTTTATGGCAGATGAAACATTTGTTGTTTCGGAAGTGTTCGGCCCATTCTGTGGGTGATAGCCAAATGGCATCCACATCCATCGCATATGGGTCTCTGTGGGGTCTGTGAGAAGATCCGGACACGTTCGGTTGTCCCTGTCCGGTTCTCAAAAGCAGGGTCCTAGTCCTGATTTGGTCAAATTGGGCAGCTTTTTCCATCCATTTTACCCATTTCTCCGGGGCTGGGTCGACTGCTGTCATTAGGTTTACAATGTCCCCGTTTACAGCGACCCCGAGTAGATCTATCAAGATTGTGTCTTGATGTCCCATTCCAGCATTGGCTACTAATAGCTCGAATTGAGCTCTGAAGTTGGGAAATGTCCCCCTGCCCTGTTTCAAAGCGTAAAGCTTAGATTGCGCATCAGCTTGAGCGTCACCTGGGGAGAAGGTCGTGAAGAAGTCTTTCTCCAAATCGTTAAAGGTGATATTGATCTTTCCTTGTGCCGCGTCATCCAATTTCTGATACCATGCTTCTGCGAAAGTCGCTGCCATTCCAGTTTTCATGTTGTTGAGGAGGATGATGATCTGTGCTAGTTTGTCATAGACCTCGTGATTCAACATGAAATATGCCTTCATTGCTCGAAACCATCTCTTTGCATCTTCCGCTTTCCCACTGAAAGATTCAGGACATCCAGCTCTGATTTCCGATTTCTTTGGGGTGGGTAGGGCTACTGCTATGGTTGTGGCTGGTATGGCAGGTACTGGTGTGGCTGGTTGGTGAGTCATGGTCGCAGTGATTGGAGGGGACAACTCAATAGGGGAAGATTCTCTTGGGGTCGAGAATCCAGTATGTTCCATTGGTTCCGGGGTGATAGAAATGATTGGAGGTGCTGGGGATATTTGTGACAAGCAGCGTAATCTTCTTGGTGGTGGAAAGGGGTTAGATGGGACTTGAGATTGTCCAGCGACTCTCCTTGTCTGTGGTTGTGGAGCTGGTGAGTTGGCAATGTACTGCTCTTCTTCTTGATCGGAGTCCTCCGGTAGTCTGATCCTTTGTCGCGACGTGGTGATTCGCTTTCGCTTCCTCTGCTATTCTTAGCAGGGGATAATTTCTTCCTAGGTAAGTCTTGGTCGTCGAAATAATCCTGCGTAAAGGCCAATGGTGGCGACGATGATGTCTACCAGTCTCAGGATGGTAGTGGCGGCTAGGATAAATGCAAGGTCTAGTACGTCCAATCTTCTTCCTGAAGATGGCTTCGTGTTTGTCTGCCTAGAGTCCTTCTGCTAAAAAGCAGGGACGAAGATGAAGCTAGTTCTTTTGTTACGCTTGCGTGGAATTACCCAGCAAGGTCAAAGGTTCGACTACTAAGTCTAGAACCAATGAAAGCAACTAGTCGAGCACACACTCAAAGGTGTAGTGCGAAGACACGAGGAGATCTCTCTTACTGCAATGTGCAGTCTCGAGGAGGCCGGATAACTACACGTAGATTGCGTAGAACTAGCTAGAGAATAGTAATACATGCCCGGGGATCTTATATACTGTTAGGAATATGAGTCTGACTAAGAATCGGCCGATGAGGAGTCATCTACAGTTACTACCCATAGTACATCATCTGGGGATGGGGGAACATGAGGTGATGTGAGAGAATCACCTGGGAAGAAAAGGGTCCATAATAGAAATGGGCGCATCACGATCAAAAGGAAAAACTGGGGGCATAGCAACGGTGGTTGAACCCGTCGGAAGATGACTATCAGATGATGACACAATATCAAACGCACATGTAGAAGGAGGGGAAAAACTCATCAAAGTGGCTCTGCGTATTTGCCAGCGAAAGGCAGTAGCATTTCTCGTAACACAAAGCTTTTGTCGAAGAAAACCTGAAAACCGGTCGGATCATCCCCTCCAAATCCCCTCAAACATCGCCATTTTTCTTTGTCCCAAAGAAAGATGGAACCCTTCGCCCATGTCAAGACTATCGATACCTCAATGAATTCACCATCCGGAACACCTACCCTCTTTCTCTTATCTCTGACCTCATCGACGACATGAAGGAGTCCACCATCTTCACTAAACTGGACATCCGATGGGGGTACAACAACATTCAACTTCGGGAGGAAGATCAATGGAAGGCCACCTTCATCACTCCTCTTGGACTTTTTGAACCCACGGTTATGTTTTTTGGTTTTAACAATGCCCCTCCGACTTTCCAGAGTTTCATGAATCATATTTTCACTGACATCCTCACCGAAGGTTGGTTGAAAATCTACATGGACAACATCGGCATACACACCAAGGACGACATCAACCTCCACCACCAACGCACTCTTCAAGTCTTCCAACGCCTTCGGGATCATAACCTATCGCTCAAACTCTCCAAATGCTCTTTCGACACTCCGAAAATGGAATATCTCGGGATGATCATTGGTCAGGGACACGTGGAAATGGATCCCGTTAAGCTAACTGCCATAGCTGACTGGAAACCCCCAATTTCAGTCAAGGGGATCCGTAGCTTCCTGGGATTCGCTAACTTCTACAGGAAGTTCATTCCCAACTTTTCCAACATCATTGCCCCCCTCGTTCTCCTCACCAAAAAGGACAAACCCTGGCTCTGGACTCCACTCCAGGATAAGGCCTTCTCCACTCTCAAATCTTCCTTCTCCTCTGCTCCTGTTCTCTCACTCCCCGATCCCTCTAAACCATTTTCACTCATGACCGATGCCTCCCTCCTCGCAGCAGGTGTAGTCCTGCTCCAAGCGGACGTTAACAGTGATCTTCATCCTTGTGCATACTTCTCTAAGATGTTTAATCCTGCTGAATGAAATTACGATATTTACAATAGAGAACTTCTGGCCGTCATCCTCGCCTTGCAAGAATGGCGACACTACCTCCTCGGCACCCCCCACTCCGTCACCATTCTTACTGACCACAAGAACCTCTCCTACCTCAAGGACCCTCGCAAACTTTCACGTCGACAAGCCCGCTGGTCTCTTCTCCTCCAGGATTTTAACATTACCTGGAAGGTCACCCCAGGGACACAGATGGGACCAGCTGACGCCCTCTCTCAATGAGATTCAGTAGACACCTCCCTTGACAATATCGCCCCCATACTCCCAGAACCTACCATCATCGCCGTGTTTGACCTCACCCTAGCCAACAAGATCTCCGCCTCCTCCCCCTCTGATCCTTTAGTCCTCCGAGCAGTTACCGCCCTCAAAGAAGATTCCCCTCTATTCCCTTGTTCCGTCCTCTCTGACTGGTCCCTACATGATGGGAAATTATACTTCTGAGATTGTCTTTACATTCCCCCTGACGCTCATTCTGATCTCCTTCACTCGCTCCATTCTTCTCCCACTACTGGTCATGCCGGACAATTCCGCACCAAGGCCCTGGTGGAACATGATTACTGGTGGCCAGGCCTCTCCACCTTTGTCAAGAATTTCATTGCTGGTTGTGCCCTCTGCCAACAGTCCAAAGTCAATACCCACCCTACCGTTCCACCACTCAACCCCATTCCCTTGACCTCTACTCTCCCCTTTAAACAATTGTCCATAGATCTTATCACTGATCTCCCCTCATCCTCAGGTTTCGACTCCATTATGGTCGTGGTCGACCATGGCCTTATGAAGGGGGTAATTTTGCTCCCTTGCCTTAAAACCATTGATGCTGCAGGTGTCACTAAATTATTCTTTGACAACGTCTTCAAACGCTTCGGCCTCCACGACTCAGTCATATCTGACAGAGGTCCTCAGTTTGCCTCTGCATTTGCTCAAGAACTTGCCAGACTTCTCCAATATGACCTATGCCTCTCCACCAGTACCACCCCCAAACCAATGGTCAAACCAAGCAGACCAACCAAGAATTGGAAACGTATCTTCGTATCTTCTGTGCTAATAACCCCCTAGAATGGACAAATTTCCTAACAACTGCCGAATTCCATCATAACTCCATCCCACACAGCTCTACTCGGAAATCACCGTTCTCCCTCCTCCTTGGTTACGAACCCCGAGCCTACCCTGCCCTGGGTAAAACATTCCTCCCTGCTCTCACTGACCACCTTTCCTCCCCAGCCAAGGCCAGAGAAGAGGCCCTTGCAGCCCATGACTCTGCCCACTTGGCCATGACTTGTCACTCCATTCATTCCTTCTCTCCCTGGAAAGTAGGGGATAAGGTTTGGCTCGAAGCCACTAATCTCCACATCCCATACCCATCCAGGAAACTTGCCCCCAAAAGGCATGGACCCTTTGAAATATCTCAGGTCCTATCACCGCTCACATACCGACTCTGCCTCCCTCCCACATGGAGAATCCATGATGTTTTCCACACATCACTGCTTTCTTCCTTTAAACAGACTGATGCACATGGTCCTTCATTTCCTAGACCTCCACCCATGCTGATTGCCGATGAAGAAGAGTATGAAGTCGAGGCACTTCTCGCACACTGGGGATCCCCTGGCCGCTATAAGTACCTGACCGCATGGAAGGGTTACGGCTCATCAGAAAATACCTGGGAACCCAAGAGTAATCTCTGTCACGCTCCCCTTCTCTTATCCAAATATAAAAAAGACCATCATTTACGTTAACCTTCAGAAATGTATTTAGCCCTTCGCCCCTTCGCTCCCCTCTTCGTAGCCCTCATCTTCATCACCCTCCTTGCCATCTTCTTCTTCATCTACTGGTCCTATACTTAACATGTCCATTCCTACGTCCCCCCAATCATCCCCCTCTTCTTCTATCTCCACTGCTTCTGTTCGTCGCGCCACCCTCCGTAACATACCCGTCCAACCCACATATCTTCCCCAGCTCGCTGCTCACACCCTTTACTCTGCCATCCTCTCTGAACCCCCGCTGGTCCTTGCCCTGGAAGCTCTTCCCCTCTACGTTGAGGATGAAATCTCTCAGGAATTAGTATGCCTTTTCCATGACACCTCTCGAGCTCAAACTCTTCATTTTCATGCCGCACCTGTTGATCGTCCAACTGGATATGGTCTCCCCCTTCAATTAGCTATCAATTGCCTTCTGGAATGCATTCTTTCTATTCTCCACTTGCACAGTTTCCACGTCTTTGTTACTCAATTACCTCTGAATCTAGTCTACCCCTTATTTAGCACGATTTTTGCCAGCTTACCAGTCTTTGATTGGGACACCTACGTCTCTCGTATCTTATCCTCTTCCAACCTCATACTCAGATCCCAGCGAACCCCCCCAGATGGCTCCTCCCCCATTGCTCTTCCTGTGCTATTAAGTCAACCGTCTTCTGCTCGCGCTGCCACTCCATCCCTGGAAACGACCCTCATCGAATCTCCACCCCCATCCGTCCCCTCTGACGAAGTTGTTCACGTTTCCCCTCCCCAATCATATGTCATCACTCTTCCGAATGGCACCACCATCCTCTCCTCTCCCACTCGTGTATTACTGCGGCCCTTTCGTCCCACTCCTGCGACCCCCACCACCCGGTGCTTCCATTGTCGTGAACTGGGCCATTACATCGAAAATTGCCCTGGATATGCATGCCCTAACTGCCACAACTCCGCTCCGGGCCATCGTTGGAGAGAGTGCCTCACCAGCCAATGTGATGTTTGTTTACACTGGGGACATAGCGCTAGAGCCTGCCCGACTCGCATCTGCTCTGGTTGCAATCAATCTGGACACGTCTTCGATGACTGTCTATTTGAACATTTCACTCCCACTCAGTCTACCAGCTTGTTTGGAGGAATGCCATCTTCTTCAGATTGAACCTGGGGCTCAATTGTATGAAGGGGGTAATGTTACGATTTTCTCCATCGCCCCTCGTATTTTCCTCATCTCTATTCTTTCTCTTCATCGTGCCAGTCCCCTTATTTTTTCCAAACACTTCGATCACTTTCTGTTTATCTTCGGCCCATTCTCCTGTGTCATCCAGGTTATCTCGGATCATTTCTTTTAGTTACTATCAGTACCTTGTATCTGCTGCGCTTTGATCGCAGCAGCTTATCTCATCCTTCTACTATGTTCTATAGGCTTCGATACTTAGTCATCTTCGCCTATATATACCTTTGTCATTCATGTAATCTCCTTACATTTGTTCTACGCAAATACATGTACTCTTGTGTCGCCTCTCTAGTCCTCGAGCATTCCTCAAGTCCTTCGTCCCTCTGAGTCTCTAGTCCTTGAGTACCCCTCGAGTCCTTCGTCCCTACTTGTTCACCTAGGTGGTTAGGACACTGAGACCTCTTCGTGAGAGTCTGCCCTTCCACAGGTAGCTCAAACGACACTAGAAGTGCGTTCAGTGTAACATCCTCATGTTCACCTCATGTTTATAATGCATACCCTATGCCCACACCTACCCTAGAGTAGATCGTTAGATATGGTCACAACATGCACAAACTAGTTAGAGTGTATATATATCCAAGGAACCTCTGGCTGGTTTCCCCAGTCAAGTTCACTTGGATCTTACCACTTCTTCCAAGTCCTCTCCTCTCTCACCTGCTCGCTTCGCCCACATTAGTTGTTGGGTTTTAGAAGTGCTTCACTGCCATTGTATCATTAGTATAGTGGTGGCCATACTGTTGCACATCCTTGCCCTTGTTGTTGTCATCCATAATAGTAGGGTCATCATGTCATCCCTATCCTTGTGCATTGTTGGTGGGGTGGTGGTGGGTGTTGTTGCTTGTCTGTGCTCTCACCATCATCCATGATAGTGGGGCCTGCTGCATTGGCTCACCCTTGCATGTCATGGCTGTATTGCCACAGCACATGTGTTCCTCCTTGGTTCAGTGGATGGAGCCATTGCATTGTTTGCATGGTTGGAGTGGGTGTGCTATTGCACACCCTTGCCCTTGTTGTTGTTGTTTGTGACTGCTGTGCCATCCTCTCATTGCTGTGGTGAGCATAATAGTGCCATCACACCCCCTCACTGTTCTCTCTCATTATCTTGGTTGTGGTGGGTGTACAGCTGTGCTGCCTCATTGCCTCTGCAGCTGCCATCTTCATCATCATGGTGGTAGAGTCATATGCTGCTCCTGTTGGCATGCTGTCATGCATCCCTTTGCTCCTTCATTGTCATCATGGTGGGGTGGTGGCTGTTATACTCACCAAGTGGCAAGCATAAGAACTTGGATAAAGGTCAAGGGCAAGGACAAGGTGACACCCTATAGGTGCAGAGGTTCAGCATAAATGGCTACAAGAATGAAGGGGACAGGGACTAGGACCCTGAGGATGTGACTGGCAATGATGACTGGCTGTAGACAAGGGAAGAACAAGGAACTGCCCACTCAAAAGTAGGGCAAGGACTTGG
Organism: Boletellus aff. lepidospora; assembly: GCA_038094175.1. Classification (NCBI taxonomy): domain Eukaryota; kingdom Fungi; phylum Basidiomycota; class Agaricomycetes; order Boletales; family Boletaceae; genus Boletellus; species Boletellus aff. lepidospora. Next base: position 19,361 of record JBBPTT010000478.1, read on the forward strand.
AGAGATCCAGGAAGGGAAGAAGGTGCTATTCCAAGTAGGTCTAGCTTAGGGATACATGACTGGAGCCTTGAGGTTTATATACCCCAGGGATACAGGATGACTAAGCAACTGTGGAATGCTATGGAACACATAGGAATAGGGATAACTCAAGGAAACACAGCCAAAGGCTGTGAAGTAGGAAAAGAAGAACATTTAGATAATACACAGCCAGATGCTTGGTAAAACAGTATGAGTCATTGGCTGATAAGTCAAAAGGACTAGGTAAGCATAGACAAAAGGGGAAAAAGGGGCAAGAGAAGGAAAAGAATAGAGTAAAATATAACAGTGGCATGCTGTCATGCAGTCCTTGTCCTTTGTGTTGTCACATGGTGGTGTATGCAAATGGATACATTAGACAGAGCTGGAATGGGTGAGAGAATGTGCACAGTCTGTGGAAATTAGAGGGTATGCTCACTACTGTCCAGCACCTGTGTGTCCTGTGTTGTCATACAGCCTTTATGTGGTGCAGCTGTCACCTGTGTCATCATTGTCATGTGGTGTTTAGTAAGGTTGCCAATTTTGGCAAACACCTGTGTCTGGGTGCAAGTAGGGGTACTAGTGTCCAACATAGGCATCCTGCACCAACATCTAGAACTTGTGTGTTGCAGTTTTTCTTTATTTCATTGTGATACCAGACTTACTTGCTAAGTCACCCCCATTCTTATGAAGCACTTCTCAATGACAACTCCTTGTTTCAGGAATCTTATTCTCTGATTAGAAATACACTCTGGACCTAACCCAGACCTCTTCATCTTGTCACCTCTTCACTGTGTCACCTCTTCACCCTGTCACCTTGATGGTAACCTCACATAGCCCTGCAGCCACTATCTTTTAATCCAGGGATCCCATCACAGTGCTGTGCATCTCTTCATCAATCTCCCTAGTTACACCTGACTCACACCTGACTCTTTTTGAGATTACCAAGACTCTGCACACAGTTGTCCAGTAGTATATAAACTTCACTGCTGGTATCTGTATTTCCTCAGCTAGTTCTATACAATCTATGTGTAGTTTTCTGGCCTCCACTAGACTGCAGATTGCAGTTAGTGAGGTCCTCTTGTGTCCTTACACTACACCTCTGAGTGTGCACTGCTCTAGTGTCTTTTTAAAAAGTCTGGACTAATAGTCCAGACTTCTGGACTTGTTGGATAACTCCACACATGCATAACAAAAGAACTAGCTTTCTTCTCACCCCTGCTTTTCAGCAGAAGGGCTCTAGCTGACACCACATCAAAACCAATGTCTTCAGAAGGAAGACCAAACCTCAGCATTGCCACCACTATCTTAGCCACCACCTCAGTAACTACTGTCCTACTTGCCACTGTTATTGCAACCACCACACTTGCTGCCATATTCAACCCCTAGACCTGAACAATTTCAGTAACTCTGATATGTAGGAACCCAGGAATACAAATCTGGAGTCTTCCACAGACAAAGACAACACAACATTACAGCCATGAGCATGAAGCTCACCAGAGGAAGGAGATACACCTCAGCAAGCCTCTTTACCACCAATAATGTTTGGAATGTCTACTAGACCACCACAACTCCCAGGGATAGAGTCATCCAAATCTAGCAGTTGTTACACTTGCATGGAGTTATCCAGCAAGATCAAAGGTTTAGACTAAAGTCTAAACCTGCCAAAAGTTTTACTAGTGAAGTGCATACTCTGATGTGTAGTGTGAAGACACAGGAGGTTCTCACTAACTGCAGCAAGCAGTCTTGTGGAGGCCAGAAAACTACATGTAGATTGCATAGAACTAGCTAAGGAATATTGGCACAGGTCACCAACTTATATACTATGCTAAGTACATAGCATGACCAAGAATTGGCTGTGATGGAGTCATCAAGGATTATCATTGTTATGCTTGTGCAGAGCTCTCCAGCAAGTCAAGAATTTGGATGATAAGTTTGAACTCAAACAAAGACACTAGTTGAGTGCACACTCTAAGGTGTAGTGTGAAGACACAAGAGGTTCTCACTAACTATGACCTGCAGTCTCGTGGAGGCCAGAAAACTACACAGATTACATAGAACTAGCTGAGGAATTATGGTACAAGGTGGATTGACTATATAGTAGAGAGATAGGCTGTGCTTATAGCTGTGATGAGTCAGAGTGAATTGTTATGCTTGCATGGAGTTATCCAGCAAGTCAAGAACTTGGACAATTAATCCAAGCTCAAACAAAGATACTAGTTGAGCACACTGTTACAGCACGACTTTTCCTATTTAGGCTACGTCCCTTTTTCCTCTTATCTTATCTTATCGCACTGCATTACTTAAGCATCTAAACAGACACTCTACACGTTCACCTTTACCATAGCTTCTATGACTCACCCTGTGCGTGTGCAGCCTTCTTTTCATTTCTGTGCTGTGCATGGCTATGCTTGCTTCCATTACGCCTCATTGACTCCTCATGACTCTCCATGATGCATCCGTGCTGCCCAGCACAGCCTCATGACTAGACATGACTCACACACATGTTGTTCCCCTTTGTTCTCTTCTTATATCCATATATTGGTAGATCCGTACACGACATGTACAAATAGATACAGGACTATATAAACCCAAGGAACCTCTGGCTGGCTCTCCAGTCAAGTTCACTTGGATTCCTATCACTTCTCCTTTGAACTCCTCTCTCATCTGCTCGCTTCGCCCACACTAGTTGTTGGGTTTTAGAAGTGTTTCACACACACTCTGAGGTGTAGTGCAAAGACATGGGAGAATCTCACTAACTGTGACTGGCAGTCTCTTGGAGGCCAGAAAACTACATGTAGATTGCATAGAACTAGCTAGAGAGCTATGGTACAAGATGGGTCAAACTATATAGTACAGGGATGAGCTGTGCATATAGCTGTGATGAGTCAGAATGAATCATAGGTAACTAAGGTGGTTGATGTATCAATGCACAGCCAGAAGATGGGATCAAGGGATCAAAAGATGATGGCTGAAAGGCTGTGCGGAGTTACCATCAAGTGATAGTGTGAAGAAGTGATGGTGTGAAGGTGTGACAACATGAAGATGTGTGATCAATGAAGATGGTCTTGATGTGGGGAGTCTCTGTCACTTAGGTAGTCATTGTTCGGAGAATTAGGTAGAGGGAGGGACTTATCAGGATAGAAAAGGGAAAAACTGTAACAATACCCCCTTTGTACATTTGGAGATTCCAGCTCCAAGATTTTTATTTTAGTACCTTCTTTGTCATTGGAGAAAGGATGGTTTCAAAAGGAAGACTTTATTGAGGAATGCTGATGGATGCATTTTCCTGTATGCAGAAAGAAGCTCTCAGGTGTTGGAAAGGTTTGATGCAGGTTCCCAGATATTCTTGGCTGAAGAATATCCCTTCCATTTGACCAGATATTTTCTTTGTCCAGCATGTCCCCTATGAGTGAGGATTGCTTCTACCTTGTACTCTTCTTCTCCTTTGATAGAGTCTGGTGGAGGCCAGATGAAATTGGGACCATGTTCTGTGGTTTCAATATAGGGGGTGAGGAGGGAGGCATGAAAGACTGGATGGATTTTCCAGGAAGAAAGAAGTCAAAGTTGAAAGGAGACCAGGGAGATGTCCTTTTCAATTTCAAAGGGGCCTTCTTGTTTAGGGGCTAGCTCCCTGGAAGGGTAAGAAATATGAAGGTTCTTTCCTTCTAACCAAACCTTATCTCCGACTTTGAAGAGTTTGTACTTTGACCATACTTTTTCCTTTAGTTGCAGTTGAGTGGTTATATGAGCAGCTTTTGCTTCCTGTCAGGCTTTATCAAGGATCATCATATGGGATTCAAGGGTGGGGAGGTGAAACACTTCTAAAACCCAACAACTAGTGTGGGCGAAGCGAGCAGGTGAGAGAGGAGAACTTGGTAGAAGGGAAAGATCCAAGTGAACTTGACTGGGGTCTCCAGCCAAGTCCCTCGGGTTTATA
>JBBPTT010000479.1:0-23291 GCA_038094175.1 Boletellus aff. lepidospora
ACGTGCTCCTGATCGCTGCGACGGCGGCGGCGTTGAGCGTGCGCCGCACGACGACGAGCTCGTCCGGGGAGTATCTCCAGCTCGCGAACTGTGTGCTGGCCTGGTACGCGTGGGGCATCGCCGTGTGCAGCAGTGTCTCGGATCGCAATTTATCTGAACCCGCGCCCGCATTGAGTCTACCATAACCGGCGAGATCGTCCGCGTCATTTCATCCGTCGTCCCCCCGCCGCGCGATGCAGCCCTCCCCTCGCCCATGCCCTCCATCCCCGCCCCCGCCCCGCACTCCCCGCCGCCCCCGCCGCCCTCCGTCCCCGCCGTCACGCCACGCGCACAGCCGGCCCCCACCCAGGTCGTCGTCGACCTTTCCACCGCGGTCACCATCCAAAGCTTTTCTCGTTTCTATCCCTCTGTCTCCCCCGACACATTCCAGCCCGTCTACTATACCCTCGCCGACGGCTCTCTTCTTGCACCCCCCCTGCTCGATGACCTCAGGATCAGCAACGTCTTTCTCGTCATCATCGGCTGTCTCTTGGCTATCTTCGTTCGCAATTCCTTCATCTCCGCCCTCTACGCCTGGAGGGGCAAAGTCAAAAAGAAAGGCCTTCTTTACATCCTTTTTCTCAGCCAGATTCTGGGCCCGATCGCCATCATTCCCATCATCGTCGCTCAGTTCAACAGGTCCGCAAGTTGCGCTGTGTGAGTGTCGTGTCGTGCCGTGTTCCCGATGCTCCACTCAGGACGTCTGCTTAGCATCCTGCGCATCACCTCCATCACCTCCGGCGCGTCTCTCTCACTATTGGTTTGTTCACCCCCCCTCAGCCATACGCGGCACGCTCACCGGCGCCACCACAGCTTACCGGGATATTGGGCGCCAAGGTATACAAGTGCATGGATAACAATCGCCTGGTCTTGGCCAGTTTGGTAGTGCTCTCCACCGCTGCCGTCGTGATCCTCGTCTTGGACGTAATCAACCTGCAAAGCTTCCGGAGCCTTTCAGGCACGTCCATTTGTTCCTACACTTCCTCGCGTGGAAACTCACTTACAAACAGGGCGTTGCTATAGGCCGTCAGCTGGTCTCTCCTCCGTATTTGTTATGGTCTTGCTGACCGAGTCATTCTTCGTTTGTGCATGCTGTGGGTATCTCGCCCGATTCTATGGGTTTTGTTGACCCCTTTCGCCAGTTCTTCATGTCGTCTGGAAATCACATGGGCCTGTGGTGGTTCGGGGCCGTATCTCTGTTCAGCCTCCACTCGACGATGATACCCGCAGCCACGCAATCGAACTTAGGAGGGAAAAAGCGTATTCTACTCGAGCTCGGAGAGATTGGTTCGACGGCGGGCCACCTGTCAGCTACCTTCTAACGTCGCAGCGAACCCAACACCCACCGTCTTTGTCACGAGAGCCCAGTCTCGCATCCATCCATCACGACGAATCTCCGAGGACGCGCAGCCATAATGCACCAGCAAGCTCCAAAACAGTTCAGAACCCGCAACGTCCGATCCCATTTCCCTCCACAATATATTCACGCACTGCTCCCCACTCTTGCACGGTTGGAATGTCGGACACAGCAGATGGTCCCCACCTACTCCCGAGGGTAGCCACGCCCCTCAATCGATCGACTTCCCCGGTGCATTCGTCCATGGGTCACTTTGCCCGTTACGTTCCCAAGATGTCTCTCTTTCGGGAGGTCATGAGAGATGAGGTATATCTAACCGGCTCGTTCTGGACATGTTCTGACTCGTCCGTAGTTGTGTTACACCGCCGTCATCACCGCTTTCACTGTTGTGTCTGTAGCCATGACTCTTGTTGGAGTCAAGAGCGCAGGTGGCATCAACACCACCATCTGGATCACCTTTGACTGTATGTGCATCGTAACCGCCGTCGATGATAGTTGAGAATTGGACCCGTAGGGGCCCTTGTGTCACTGCTGGTGATGCACAGTTTCGGACGCGTGATTCAGCGGCACGAAAACGAAACACTCCTCCTCCATTCGTCGGCGTGGTACCACGATTTGCACACTGACCGCACCACAGCGGAGCTCTTGCGGGATGCATCACAGCCGGTGCGTTCTCCGAGGGCGTTGCTTAGACCACGTGCGCGTCGTCCTGTCGCTCGTGGAACAGGTGGTGCGTCGCTCTCTGACTTGTCTACGTGCCGTTTGTTCCCCGGATCGGCCCACTCTTCACGGGGGGATTTGCACTCCCTGGGAGCATCAACGAGCGGCACGTCCACCACGTTCCCACCCATAGGGACTGAGCCGTTGACCAGAACGCACACCGATAGACCCCACGCCGCCCGGGATGAGGGATGCACCCGGCCAACGGTGAGCATGGAAGATCTGCCTCTGGGGCGCGAGCGTTCCAAAACCCCCTCAGAGAGACGGCCGAGCAAGAAGTCATCTAGCACTCCATCCCCGCATGAAACTGCGGGCATAGGACAGTCTTTTGACGGGTCGGCCCATGTATCGTAGTACTTGCACTAGCCGTAATCGTTTTCCCACGGCACCTCCATGATGGCACCCGGCGAAGACGATGAGGTCGTGGGCGTCCTCCCTATCCATTATTCGGACAGGTTGAGTCCAAACGTACACATTCATCAGTTCCCGCTCCTGGGCCGACCGCTCCAAGTCCCCCCGTCAGCAGCTGTCAGTGGTAAGCGGATCCGCGCCCGCGTCAAACCCGTGTCTCGCAAGGTCGAAATCCACGTACCAGTTGATGCGCGCCCCGACGTTTGGAACCGCGAGAGGAGCATGGATCTCGGGTCTGCACAGCGCGAGGACGACCGCGAGAAAAACCAGGAGGACCAGACGAAGCAGAGGACAGGGGAGGAACCGAGGTTGACAGACAACCGATTGCAGAGCGACGCAGTCCCTCAACGCGGCGCCTACATGGTCGGGGTCGTGCGCGACGGTGAGCGACACGAAGAGCAAGGCATGGTCCCTTCTGACCAGGCGTCCACAAGGCCGACTACACCTTGTGCCCGTCAGCGAAACACACCAGTTTCGACCGACGCTGACTTATCTCGACGTCGTGTCTCGAAAGGCACGACAGTCAAGGGGACAGGGATCCGACTCGGAAAGCGATGACGGCCCACCCCCAGACCCGGACGAGGCTCTTCCGACCGTCGGTGCTCCGAAGAAAGAGAGGAAGGTGACGGAGGCAAGGGAGGTGCAGGTTTCCGCTCGCAAATCGGGAGACGACAAAAACTTTCAAGGCGGGATGTCGACCGCTCGACGGGAAATGTTGCTGGCCATGAGGGCCGAGGAAGATGAGGCGTGGCAGCCGGTCGAGTTTTGCGACGGAGAGGTGCTCATACCGTGCTCGCTCGGCCGTCTTGCCCAGTCTGACGCGCTCACACAGACACCGGATGCCGGTCGAGTGTACGAGTCCATGTTCTCGCGAAACGAAGGACCCGTGGAGTGTAAGACGGACATGACCTCGTACCTAAAGTCGATAAAGAGTCTGTGAACGGGTCGCTAGTGCAGCGTGACCTCAGCCGCGCTTCACATCATGTCCACCAGCGAGACCGACTCAGAGCCCGATCCCGAGCTCGCTACATCGGACACCGTCCTCAGCTTGTCTGCCTTTGCCCGCTCGTCGGCGACGCGATCAGGCCAGGGGACGGTCGGCTGGGCTGTGGATACGCTCGCGACGCTCGACTTCCGACTCGTCCGCACGGTACGCCATCCCAATCCCACAGCGCCTTTGTGAACCCAGGTATAGGATACTGCGCTTCACGGGCTCATTCGAGATTGTGCTGGCACGATACTTGCCTTGCTCCACAACGTGCTTCAGCAAACGTCCGTCGCGGACAGTTCCTGCAACGTCGCCTCCGAGATCGCAAGCATACGTGCGTCGTGCTCACTGGCGTCTCCTGCGTGGGCTCACTGCTCCCGTCGGAATCCAGTCAGACCGTCCTTCCTGCATCTGCTCTTCCAGTATCGTCGACTCTTTCGTGTCATCGCGGCGAGGGAGCTCAGGCCGGATTCTTCCCCTCTGGCGATCGTATGTTGGGTGGACGTCGTCCTGGCTAAGCTCGGCGACGCCGCCGTGGTTGTAGCAGCGGGCATTGATGCCGGTCACCCAGACCGATCGCTTCCAGAGTCTTTGAAGGCCCAAAGAGAGGAAGACAACCTGCGTGCCGCCATGCAGCTGCCAGGTGAGACGCGTTTTTCTGTCCAATGAGCGTGTCTTACGTGACCCAGACAACTGGGACATGCTTCCATCCATGCTCTTGTCGGAACGCGCGTCAGCGGCCGCAAAACGGCTGTCCATAAGGCTGATGCTAGGGAGGTACATTCTCCATCCCGCGCTCTTGGGACAAGCAGGCGTAGACACTGCGTCAGTTTCCTATATGAGGCAGTTGGAGCGACATCATGACGACGTTCTTCACAGTATATGCGGCCTGCTTTCTACGCTTGCGGAATTTATTAGACACAGTGCGGCGCGGGTGGACGACCTGCGTTCGGCGTTGGGACCCGGCCAACAGTATCTCCTGCAACAGGAACGCCTTGCCGGCGCAATGGCAGTCTCCCTATTTGCGGTAATGAAAAGCTTGTGATCTCTGTTCAGCAACTCGCATCTAGATGACCATTATCCCAGGCTGCCGACATGGCACAGAATTCGACCGTTAATCCGAAACATGCAGCCACCTTCCGTCCCCAGACGATGGCCGCCGCTATGCAACTGCTGCGGTGTGTTTTGAAAGAGGACGGGTATCTCACACAAACGAATATCTTGAGTTCTTTGAATCGTCTCGATCTCCCCACAAGCGTCCTCGTGCGATGGGGCATTGTGCCGCAATGGACGTGGAGCATTTGGTCGCAACACCGCAGCCTGCATGCAGACACTATACTGTGCCTCGTATGTTCTCTCTCTCTTTTTCTAAGCCAAAAAAGGAGCGTGTCCGAGGGTTTCAGACCACGACATTCATTCAGTACCAAAGGACACGTTTGGGAACGTTGTTGGGAGCATCCGATTTGATGTCCACTGACAGCTGGCCAGGTAGTCAAGCAGCAGCAATCGGCGTAATAATCGTGAGACGGCGCATCATGTAGCAGTGGGTGTTGCTAACATTCTCTAGGACCTCGTCTTTCGATTCGTTCTGGTACTCTCCACTGACAAGCATTCCAAGCGACTCCCGACGGAGACGATGGACATACTTCACGGAAGCTGTGAGCTGATCGCCCAGTGGATTCAGCGAAATTCGTGTGGGATTCAGAATTCGATGGAATGCTGCAAAGCGTTGATCGTCCTCTTTGGCTGTTTATGCCAAGATGAGACGTATTTGGATCGTGAGTACTCGGGTATTCGGTCTCGGTGCCTGATACGTAGGAGCGGACGCAGTGAACGATTTGGTCGTTGAATGCCTGGCATCTATGAAGAGACAGTGCAGTTGCGATGGCTGGGAGGCAGCTATGAAGGATCATACTTTTTCCTTTCCTCAAGTTCTTGGTCAGGGTATGAATCGAGTTCTCTCTATCGATGAGACGCTGAGTTGTTTCAGGTTGTATGAGAATAAAAGTGTAAGTGGTCGATAAGAGGTGATTGTCTTGCAATCGTGTGACGGGATCGACACAGGGCATTATCCCAAGATGATATCCCAGAGTCCAGTGAACTCTGTGCGACACAACTGATGCAATTCTTTGTCGTCATGATGTCCAAAGGAGTTCAACTGTCTGACCTGGATTCGTTCATCGAGATCGTGGAAACGGTTGGGGAGCATGTCCTAGAAGCGCCTCGGAAGCGCCGAGGGCTCCTTTGCGAGACGTTCCTCATATGCCTGGCGAGTGCAAAGGTATCCGGAACTGAGCTGCCGTCCAGCACAGATGCCGTGGCTGCCAGCGAGGAGGCCGTATGGCGACTCGCGGTGTGTGGTGGGGATGGGAACTTGTTCCTGGCGTGTGAGTAGGCATCGTGACAGATCGTGTGCGACATGGGACTGATACAGGGTTGTCTAGCCGCTTTTGCGCTGTACATCACGTCCTCGCTTGTCGATGTCGAGTGGTTGACCTACCTTGAGGGTCTGGAATACTTGCTGGATATGGCCCTGCTGATATGCTCGCGACACTATCTCGGGGAGGATGGGCCCTTGGCGCTGGTCGTTCTGCCCACGATTTGCGAAGCGCTGGCGCACTTGTTGGAGCACAGGGCCGAGGTTACCGGTAGGGACACTCTGATGGGAGAGCGACGCCGCTGAGGGCTTGCTAGGCGTGTACACCTCGGCGAACGCGCGGATATCTGCGCTCGAGGGCGAGCTGCGGTCCCTGGGCGGCGGGGAGCTGTGGCGCCGCACGGAGGTGTGTTCGTGCCAGTCCGTGAAGCGGTGTGCACGACTGACCGCTGGACAGACGCACGACGCGGGTGGGCCTGGCCAGACGCGGGCAGGGAGGGAACACGCGCTGGCACACCGTAGACGCGACGGGCGCTCGCACCTGGTCGTGTACCACTCGTACTAGTCCGTAGCAGTGGCGGTGTGACTGTCACGCCGCATCGCTCGCATCCGAACAAGATCGTTCGCACCTCCTCGTCGACGTCGATGTCGTCGCCGCTCCCGCCCAGCTGTCGTCGTCGATCCCACTCAGCGACCTCCCCGTCCCCATCCCCAGCACCGCTGTCCTCGTGGCGGCCCGCCCACAAGCGCGCCCTCTCCTCCCATCGCGACACACCCACGCTCCCTGACTCGCAGCGATGTCACCTCGATATCTGGAGGACCGGAAAGAGGCCTCGTCGAGACATCTCCGTACGTCTCTACCCCGCCTCTCTCGGCCGTCGTTCCCCTCACCTCATCGCCCATCCCCAGCCCACGCAAGCGACGCGGAGCTCCACGCCTGCCTCTGCAGACAGTACGGCGAGCTCCAGCTCTTCAGCTCCGCATACGCCTCTCCTTCCTGCATCATCGACAGACTTCCTTCTCTTTCGCAGTCACCCGCGCTGCAGGGACAATCCATCCACCCGCAATCCCTATAGCCCCTCTTCGGCCGTGTCCTTCTTCCGCGACGATACACGTGAGTCCTCCCAATCGGAGCTCGTGCGCCTCAGATCAGAAGCCTTCTCGGAGCTTCAACGAAGCGTCCAAGAGAACGGCGAGGGGTTCGTCAAGCGCATGCGCGAATTTGAAGATTCACGCTCCAAATCTACTCAACATGCTCGGCCGAGAGGCGTTGAGGGGCGTCGCAGAAAACGCCACTCTCCCAGCGCACCCACAGCCCAGCCTATCGGAAAAATCGCTGTATCAGACGACGACGACGACGTCCTGATACTCTCAAGCGTTCTCGGCAGCGATGCATCTCATCCAAGACAGAGGCGCTCCTCTAGCCTGGGGGCGATGGATGACAGTGACTTCCAGTTGCACAACGCGTCCAACTCTTCTGGGCGACTCTCCCCCATCTCTAGCATCTTCCACCCCATCCCTTCCCGCCACTATGTGTCGCGTGTCCACCCTGGCACCACCAGCCAGCCTACGGAAATGTCTACCTCATTCAACACATCTTTTGACTTCGCAAATCTTCATCATACCAACGCATTCGAACCAGCTTCGTCTCATCCTTCCACTGATTCTCTCACCTCATCCGCGGATCCGTCTCTTCTAGGTTCATATACTGAAGTCGCCAGCTACCTCCCATCTTCGTTCATGGTTTCACCACCTCAGTCACTCCGTCATCTATCCACTGAAGCTATCTCGACCCCCGCTTCTAGCGCGGAGAAGATGATAGCAGCTTTCACCTTAGCAATGGCAAATGGGGCTGGCAGCCTCGGAGATTACGAGGCGGTCAGAGCATTGAATGTTTCGTCATTAGACGAGTCACAGGTCGGCGAGCTGTGGCATTGAATGCTCCTCCGCCCGTTAGTTTCATTGTGCATTGCAAACTATGCTTCATGAACTCGGAGTAACCACCACGATCCACTGGCAGCAAAGTTTGATCGTGAGCAATCTTTTTGTTTATTTGTAATCTTCAATTGGGGGTGTGTTCACGGACCCGAGAAAATCATGTCTGTCGTCCTGCGTTAATATCAAGCATCGTGTTGTACCCAGCCAAGAGCCATCTTATACCACCAACTCTTCACCCATTCTCCTTGAAATCTCCCTCTTGGGGTTGCAGAGCCAATAAAACGGAATGTGTTGTATTTTGATATGTCCTCTAAACGCGTTCCTGTATGTATCATAGCTTCTCAAGTACATATTATGTTGTAACGTTGGACGCGGCCAGATTCAATCCGTGGGTGCGACACGATGTCAAGAGCCGGGCTCGCTGGTGTTGGTGGATGTTGTTACCAAGCAACGCATGCGCGGCCGTCTGTTCTTGAGCCGGAGGCTTAACAAGCTGATCTTCCGGACAAGTCCTCCTGCCATTCTGCTACCTTTGCCTGCAATCTATCTATGGTCTTCTCGGCAGATATGCGCCGGCTCAACTCTGCATGATACAATTCTTCCGCCCTCCGACGAGCTCGTGTCTCAATTGCCAACTGTTCCCGCATCCCTTGTTACGGGTGGATAAAGTCAACTCTGAGACACCAAGAAAACCTGCGTACCAGAAATGAGCTTCCCGAGGCTGGGCGGCACATAAAGATGGGATTCCACGGGCTCCCAGGGCAACGTAAAGATCTCCGGGACGTCCAACATGTGGAATTCTGCATCGGATTCGAGGCGATTGCTGCTGCCGTCGAGGGAGTAAGCTTCAGAGAAGCTGACCGAGTGGCCATCCTTTGATAGGCTGTTGGGACCCCCCAATTCGCGTGTGGGCAACTTCGAGGCCTCTCGGGAAGGCGACGCGGAAAGTGTCTGCGGAGAAGACGTGAGAGATTGCAGCAGCTCGGGACCAGGGCGGGCTCCCGGGGCAACGGCTAACTCGTCGCCAGCAGTGCCTTCGTCGGCGTGTGGATCGACAGTTGGTGTCGAGGGAGCTTCGATACCGAGATCAGAAACGATGGGTTGCTCAGTTCTGCCACCAGGAGGTAGTGGTGAACCTGTATGTTGTGGTTTTTCTCCGTCCATACTCGTGGGCAGGGTGTTCTCGGAACCGATCCGAGTCGAAGAGCCCATGCAAGGACCATCAAGTGTCGTTTCTTGGCTCGCCATAAGCTCGGGAGTATGTGTGGTCGCTCCGAGTTGCATAGACAAAACAGTCCTACCGTCTTTCCGAGTGGCACACAAAGACATCTGGGCAAGACAGGCATTGCCATCTATCCCTGCAAGTGGAAGGGTCCCTTGGAATTGACGTATGCGAGCCCATTCCTCCATCAAATCTTTCTTTGCATCTTCGTTTGTAAGGTCGACGGCCTTCCTTCGGCGCCCCCTGGGCTTCCGAACCGATTGTGAACCGACTGTATCGTTTGGAGCGGACGGTACGACGGAGCTAGCGGGCAGTTCACCTAGTAGGGTTCTTGCACCATCAGGACCTGCTAGATGCGCATAAATATCTGAGCCACGATTGCCGATAAACGAATTGATTTTGCGCGCAAGTCGGGAGGGTCGTAATGGTTGGACATACTCCATATCGATCATGGGAGACCCGGCCCTAGAACGGGAGCTTCTGAGTGAACGCAGCTGTGTGGCAAGTTGAGACGGCCTGGGCGCAGCGGGAGTAGACGACGATCTCCTCTGTCGCTTCTGGGGACGCCGTTCACTGGCGTTAGCTACTACTGGCGCCGTCACCGAGGCGGAGGTGCCGGCCATACAGTCTGCTTGGGGTAGTGCACACGGCGATGAGTTGCGCTTGCGTCGACGAGCTACGAGATGGATTGGACCGCTGAGCCGTGCCATGAACGTCCATGCTCACCGGTCGCAATGTTTAATGGTGGTGCATCTTCGGCATCCAAGAGTCCTGCAGATGATCTGGCATTGTTGCATGAACCAAATGGTCGTGTGCACCCACTCTGATTGTTCAGCCGTAATGTCTCTGTGATGATGGATGTGAATCAGCACGACCGACGAGCACCGACGAGCGGCACGCTGGCATGATTTACCTAGCTTCGAATTCTCTGGACGACCTGGCACGGGCACGCTCGCGGCGCGGTTTGTGCCAACAGTGTTTCGTCCTGCGGGGAAAGACCGGTCGCTTTCAGGTCAGCTGGCCCCAAGGTTCGTTGGCTAACCTGAGCGCTGAGCAACACGCCTTGGTGGCATGCTGCGAGTGGTGACCGACTATGTTCCTTCCAATTAAATGTGTGAAATTGAGCACGAGAACAGATACAAGCAACGTAAGAAATATTGGAGACATCCACTGGGTATCCTACATCGAGCAGACGTGATCCCTCGAACTAGACGTGTCACGCTACTCTTGTGAAAACATCACCCTGGTTACAGGGCAGAACCCAAAACTTTGATCGCAAGTGCGCGGAGAATCTGGACCGTCATCTGTCCCGTGTCGAGTGACGAATGAACCGAGACGTACCTCCGCTTTCTGGGTCGCTCCAAGCTCTGAAAACACCGCGGCAACACTCTTTCCCTTGGCATCTCGTATTGCGCCTAATCGGTTACCGGCAACAGCGCCAAGCACAAGTCCTGGCATATTGGCCACGATGAAGCCTAGACCTGTGACTGAAGTAAAGGGGTGATCTATGTCCTATATGGAGCCACCTCACCTCCACCACAGGCAGTGCCGAGGTAAGACCACCATGGTGTGTGGCGTTCCACTTCGGGGCGAAGGAGCTTGGCCAGGTTCAGCCAATGGTCGCGAAGGATCTTCAAACTATGCTCGTACCTCATCAAACACATCAGCGAAGACGTTCTGGGCATCAGGCCTCTGCTCACGCCCGTTGCTCCCGGATGGGTTGTCTGTAGCTGCGCTGCCGAACATACTGGCGAACTGGTGGAAGAAATTCGACGAGGCCTTTGGGTCAGCACTCTTGTCCGTTTGAGGTTTCGAGGAATAGAGCGTGTCATATTCCTTCTTTCGAACAGGGTCGGATAGGACATAGTATGCATCCGCAACTGCCTGGAAATGGTGCAAGCGAAGCAGACATGAGCCGATCCTGATCCTAGAGATATTTCATGAGGGTGCGAGGAGCATACCTGGAATTTCTCTGTGGCAATTTTCTTCTCTGCGTCAGTTGCTTTGGTCAATCTGTCCGGATGGGTCCTGTGGGCCGGGATGAGCAGACAGCGTCGCTGGGAGCTGACGCTCGTCACCTCAGCGACTCTCTCCTGTAGGCCTGCCTGACCTCATCTGGAGAGGCCGACTTCGGTACGTTAAGGATAGCATAGTAGTCAGGGAATGCGGACATGGTGGAAGTACAGGCGAGAGAGGGCAAGCTGCTGCCAGTACATGCTGTTCGACAATACCACACTACATCACAATGAGGGAAAGCACGTGATTGCTCCGCAACACCGCTCCAAATCGGTCTAGTCATCTGCTAGCACCTGTACCTGCCATGCGCCAGGATTATGTTCTGTATACGACTGTATATCAAGTGGTGGAGGTCGTCGCCGGACGGACACCCTCTGAGCTCGATCAATGTCCCCTTCCGACACGATCATACTAGGTGAGCTGGTCCCTCGCACAATCGGGGGTCCCGGCACATCTTCCTCTGTACGGTCCACCCAAGAGGTCCGTTTTGAAAGGGCTATTGGAGAACAACATGTCTGGTCGCTTGTTCGACGTTGCATGGAGTCTTCCTGTGGCAGTCTTGAGGAACGAGAAAGATTGCCCGCGATCGATGAACACGAAAGTCCCTCGAGCCCATGCGGAGGAAGCCTCGTATCAGAACCGGATCGAATGCTCCCGGAACTGGAATTATTTTCAGTGGGCCACCAGGACTTCTCTTGGCTTCCTTGACAAGGTTCACCGGGAGTCGCTAGATCTTCAACAACTGGGACGTTAGAAGTGTCATCACTAACGCCAAAGAACGTCCTACCGCCAATAAACGAAGTTACATTGTATCGAGTTTCCCTGGGATCGTGGTGAAAAGACTTTCCAGCCTCTGGAGGAAGAAACTCATTCTCCTCTGTGGGTGTGTGTGGAATGCTATTAAGACACGGGGAACCTTGGGTATCAATAAGAGACCCTAAAATTTTAGGGGGAACCAGAACATCCGTGTCTTGAACGGAAGTTGGCTGCGCGGCAGCAAGGCGAATACGTCTATCCCCCCGGATACGCTTGATGAACGACGAAGTGGATGGAGGGAGCGATGGAACTGGGGTTGTCAGCTCAGGCGGGATGGGGAAGTTGCTTAGAGAAGCCACCTCTGAGCAGACTGTCCTTTGGCCAGTGGAAGGTGAACGAGCTAGCTCCAGACGCGGGACACGATTAGGACACGATGGGTCTGTCATAAACGTCTCCGCGGAAAACAGCTTGAGTGTCTCAATAGTCCGCTCTAGTTCGCTTTGCTGCCTCAACAACTCATCTAACGACGTTCGCGACTCAGAGGCACCAGTGGTCGATTGAATACCGCCAAGGCCATAGACAGGGGAGGCCTCCGGGGACGACACCGTGTCTTTCACGTGCTTTGCTTCAGCCATCGACGAGGGAGCAGACGGGATAGGATCGGAGCTTGTTCGAACCTGAAGTGGTATATTGTGCGCAACGTCCGCTCGAGAAGTATAAAGGATTTGGCCACTATGAATGGAATCTTCCACAGATCCTGGGGTTGGAGACTGAGCATCCGGAGTGGAGATGATTGGCAATTGATTGGCGGATACACCGCCTACACGCTCTGGCCATCTTCTGGGTGTCAAGGTCGACGTGTCGAAGCTGGAACTTAGTTTCGTGTCTGTATCTCCAGTATGAGAGTTCGCTTTTACTTCTTCGGCATTCCAGAGCTTAATCTCTTCATCCTCCTGACGTGAACGGCGTCTTGAAATTCTGAAGGGTAGCCATGGGGATATGTGATTCAATGAGCGATGTGTTGAGCGGTGGAGAACATCCCGGCTTGGTTCCCTGTTTTGGGTTGCCAGTGAGGTGCCAAAGATCGTGGACACACGGGGCGTTTCGGTCAGCGGCAGGGTGATTCTGAATGTGGATCCGCGAGCGAATTCAGGGAGTATGGGTACTGGACCTCTGCGTTTTTCACCTTGTAAGGAAGTAGTGAAAAGGAGGGTGTCGCGATGCCTGAGGAATGCGGTGACCATAGCAAACACAACAATAATATATACTTCAAAAGCTTGGAGTAGGCGGCCGACCATCGATTCAGTGAAAGCGACTGTAGAAGTGATAAGATTCTTTGAACGAGGATGGTTACAATTACTCACAGCAAAGAAGATCGCCCACCCCAATAGCAATGTTGACAAGGAGCCCCGAAATTGGCGCGAGGTACTCGCTAGATGTATGTACCAACGTACCATCGACGGAGTTGAGAGTGACGAAGTTCAACAACAGCTTTAGGAGGAGCAAAAAGGAGAGAAGCAACTCCAGTACCACGTCTGTGGCGTAGACGTTGTTATATTGATGAAACTGTGGAACCACACGCCAAACAATTTGCAAGGCCGTTATGATTATAATGGCAACTAGCAAGCCAGCGCCGGCCAGTTTTCCGGGTAACCCCCAATGCACCCAGCTTGCATTGCGAGGCTCGTAAGTCCATTGAAAGATAAAACATTTGATTCTCCGGGCCCTTTGGATAGTCACGGCGGATAGATCCTTTCTGGAGGGTTCGGCGACGTATGACCAATAGAACAGAAAACGAAACCCGACAGACAAGGCGAACAAGACCTCCCTTGCTCGAATGGCGTGTTCGCTGGCTGCAAAGGTCGCGTTCATAGCCATCCCATCGGCAAGGGTCTGGCCCAAGTCCAGGACTGCGGCGACGAAGGCTAGCAAAGCGGAAAAGAGAAGCAAAACGGCCGATCTAAAGGGGGAGGGATAAATAAAAATGACAAGATACAGGGTTACGGCACTCACGAGGAAACTCTTTTCATCGCGAGAAACAATGTCGAGACACCAAACGCCAGGACGCCCACAGATATGAGAGGGATGTCCGAAAGTACTTCCGCAACCTATTGTGGTCAGTCCTAGTTTTCGCAGGAGCAGCATGCTGACCTCGCATTTGTCACTCCATGAAAGAGAGGAGGCGAAATCATACCAACTAGTCGTGGGGCTACAAGTGCGTAAGAGGTTGTCTGCCATGGGGAGGACAATGCAAAAGAGCGGACAGATTCCCTCAGGGAATCAAAGGATGCAAACGACGGCTACACGGTGCAGTTCAAGCTGATGTCGACCAGGCGAGCTAGATGGTAGCCACGACGGAGTCAACAGCTGATAGCAAGCAGGCGAAACCGGAGTGTGCGGGGGCGCCGTGCCCAGTCTGGAGGAAAAAACAAAGTAGAAAGGATAGTAGCCTGAGTGTGCAAAACCGTCCTCATCAACTTGGCCAACGGTGGTCATCGCTACGGCTGTCGGCGTGCGTTGCCATGCGAGATCGCCCAAAACATGAGACCAGATCTCCACATCATTGACGGCCCGCGGGTAGGCAGGTGGATACGTGACAACCTGAAACCAACAGACTACGAACAAGAGAAAAAAAGTTCACATCCCAAACGAGCCGCCACCTCCTGTCATTTGTCGCACAAGATACATTCCCCTGCCTTCATCAATCGATTTACTGCTCCTCATCCCAATTACACTCTTCGGTCTAGGTCTAGGCGTGACGAGTCCCAATTGTTTCGTCGGGCTCCCAGAGAGCTGCCTTGTTGAACTTGGCCCTCCTCCTGTGAGTTGCCGCAGGATACCGGGATCTCCTCCACCGCGTCCCGTGAACTGGCGTGCGATAGTAGTGGTACCAGTCAGCTGAGGTATGATAGAAGATCCGCCCCCTGTGCTGCGACCTGTATACGACGGTATGAGCGGTTTAAGTGGTGACTCTGCTTGGGGGTTTCTCATATGTAATGGAAGCAGAAGCTTGATCATTTTGTTACCAGCGAACGGGTCACGTTAAATTTTTAATACTCACAAGGCATTCTCTGCACCAAACCCCACCCTGCGTATCTCGTTTTGCAGCAGAGTCTAGCCGTTTACCACATCCTGGTTGCGATTTATCTCGCCTGACCTTCCCCGTACCCTTGCCCCCGCAAACTAAGCAAGTGGCATGCCACCTTGATCCTTGAGGGCCAGGGACAACACCCATCTCCATAGGAGATACCGTTTTCTGGCATCCTGGGCAAGCAGTCGAACTACCAAACCGAGAAGACGAGGATGAAAGTGACGGCGCCGACGGCGCCGGTCTTTCGTATCGAGAAGATGAATACAGGTTGTTACCGTGGTAGGGTGAACCTTGCAGCGGTTGGCTATGATTTGCCCCCAAACTAACCTTCGATGTGGTTTGGGTAGTGTTGGTGAGCGGTACGAAAGGCGGACTGGAAACTGGATCCGACAGCGTTGGCTTGACGGGGCTCGAGACCACTGACTTGGCTTGTGCTTTCTCCGTCGGCGCACACTACGCGAAACTCATTAAACTGAGAGCTAGCAGATCTCAGATTAAACATTACTTGACTGACCTCTACGTGACAGGCACCTCCTTCTCCACGTACGAAGATTGCTTGCCCATTGACTGTTTCTCTGAAAGGTCCGTCACACAAAACACATCGGAAACATTCTGTGTGATATGTTTTCGGAGGTCCACTAGCACTAAGTTCGGGGACCGTAACAAAGCGACCACTTCCCCCGGTAACAAACAATGATCCACCACATTTGGCACAGAGAGAACCAGAAGTGAGCGTGGCGGCTGGCACTGAAAACCCGCTAAGGGAATCCCTAGGTTTCGGTGTCACCATGCCAGATGCAGGACGTTCAAGTCCCAGGTCTTTAGTTGGCGTATGTTCTCGAAAGCTGTTGCCCAGCTCTTCACGGGGATGCACATAAGGACTAAAAGCTTGGGGGGAGGAAGGCCCCGACGATTGCGTTAGAGTGTCTGAGGTGTCTGCAATGAGATCCGGGGTGGAAGGCGCCCATGACATTCGTGATGACCGCAAGCTCGAGGAGCTCACAGCATGTCGTAGTCCAGGGGAACCGTTCGCTTTGGACATACGAGGAATTCGTGATGGTGTGGACGCTGGTGAGTTTATGCTGGAGTTCGATAGAAAACCAGAAGAAACTGAATCTGTGAACGATACTGATGACGAAGTAGCTTGATTAAGGAACCGACTTTTCATTTCTTCTATAGCGTCCAAGGGTGGCCTTATCGATGAAGGGGGTTGATCATGGTGAGGATCATCTGTGCGGATTCCCTGGCGAGCTGCTGTTGTCCTCGCTACGCCAGCAGAGTTTGCATCAGCCAAGGGATCGACAGGATCAGCCCTACGAGAAGTGATAAGAGCAGTTGACCTCTTCCTTTCCAAGTTGCGGTGCGCAAGCGGGCTGCTCTCCCGCTCCTTGTTCAGATGGGAAGTCGGGGAAGACACCGAGGGGGGGGGATCATGAGGCGTACGACTAAGCACCGCATTCAGTCGCTGTGTGAGCTCTTCGAGGACCGGGCTACCCTCTCTACTCTTCATAATTCCAAGCCTCTGTTCAAGCTCATCAATTGCGGGACTAGCCTCCCGGCTCCTTGAGTCCTTGAAAGAGGCAACAGGCGTTTGATTGTTCGCTTTCTCCAGATCTGGTAGTGGATGAGACTTTCTTGGCGTGCTGTTGCGCTTCAAGCAGCTGTCAAAGCAATCAGCACAGGAGGGCTGTCCCAACAAATCAACCATAGGGGTATCGCCAATATTCTTGCAACACCCTTTACATCTGAAGCACTTCTTGTGCCAAACACGACCAGACGTTTCAACAAAACCTCCTTCGCTCTTCAAAATGAGGACAGGTCGACGGCAGACGGGACAGTCACCCTTGGAGCCGCCGCTGATGACGAAACATGGCCGACATAAAAACCGACCGGGTAACTGGGGCGCAGAAGGATCCGGAAAGATTGTCGCGTCTGGTTGAAACTCGGTCAGGCAAATTGCACAGGAATATGGTAAGAGAGATTCCTTGGGCTGCAGGACCGAACCAAATGCTTTGGAAAGCTCTGGCGCGCTCTGCGATTGCGAAATATCGGCTCTAGCCGCATGACTGGCGGGCGAGGAAGGCGGAATGTCCTCGTCGACTTCAATTGATCGCTTCAACGGAGACAGAGGGCGATGAGCGGGGCTGGTTTGCAAAGTGATGCGACTGGAGGTGAAAGGAGATGAAGAATGAGATAAACTGGGACGACGGGCGCTGAGAGGGTGGAAGGTAGACTGGTCTAGCCCAATGCTTGGTCCGGCCGATGCAACATCGGGGTGCGATGCAGGAAATTCACCGACAACATGAACGGGTGAGCGCGTGGGGGACTTGTCTCTCGAAATGTAAGTCTGTGACCACTTGTCAACTGTGTGAGAATCGGAGGAAGACCACTGTAAGACAGGTGCTAGACTACCTCAGCTACGATATTGGAAAACTAGTCAGTGACAGACAAACCGACTGCGGTACCCCCACACTTGCAACGCGTTCCGATGACAATGTCACCACACCTGCGACAAAAGCCCATATGATTTCCCCTCGATGGTACGAGTAATCTGCGTTGAAAGGTAGCGATGCGGATGCGGAAGGCGTCAAGTTGAATGTTCAACGTTCAACGTTCAACTTGGGAAGGCACGAGGCGGAACAATTTAACGGTGCAGAAACGCGATCACGTGACTCGTTAACCACAATAGAATTTAGACGGAAAAGGCAGTGATTGTAGAAATCCATAACAATGTCAACCACTACCACTAAATCGCCCTTACAGCTTGGCCGGGATTGCAGGTTGCCAGTCCACGCGCTCGACCTCAACCGGCAGTCTCAATATAAATATCGTTTAGAATGTCAGTACTCACCATTTCGGGGGAGAGCTGGTCAATTGACCGGACACCAAGAGACTCCATACCGAATTTGATTTCGCGTTGCAGGAGTCGCACCAAGTGAATGACGCCAGCTTCCCCGTAAGCCTGAAAGGCCATCAACCAAATCACTCTACACGAACACCGTGCTCACACTCTGTGCATAGAGGAAGCCGCGGCCAAGCCCGACGGCCTTTGCACCCAGGCAGAGGGCCTTGAGTACGTCTAGGAACTTGTAAATTTAATGTAATTGACCAGTCGTTTGTCCACTGACCAGTGCCACGACGGATGCCGCCATCAATGTAGACTGCAGTCGTTTCTTCAGGAATATGGCAAGACGACGAGATGTACTACATGCCTTCGGCCTTCTCGAACACCTGGGGATGTTCCTTGCGGAGCTTGTAAAGTACTTCCATAGGCGGAAGTGAACTACACTTTATTACATGTAACCCGGATGTTTGCCAACCAGACAACATGCTCACTATTCAAGCTGGCGGCCTTGGGGAACGAAGATAAATCACGTTCGCAGTTACAAGGTTAAGACTAAACCTCACCGCCATGGTTAGACAATACAATGCCTTCGCAACCAGCCTCTGCAGCAAGGACAGCATCCTTTCTGCAGTGAGAATCTAGCGACGACGAGACAAAGACTATCGTACTGCGACACATTGAATTCCTTGTCATCGTCAGCACGGGTGCAAAAGGAACATAAAAAGGGCACACCCTTAATAACCAAGGGAAGCTTCGTGATGCTTCGTATCCATGGTATGGTCTAGCAACCGCGTATGAGGTAAACTGAACGCAATCGTACCCGAAAAAGGAAGATACGCCACCCTTTCCCAGGTCATGTCGAGGTCGTTATTGATAATGAGGCCCCCAGCTGTACCTAATGGATCAATTTCCTCTTCACCCTCGGAATTCGCTGAACCCTGAACCCCTTGGTTTTCGAAATCCTGCAGGTAATATGGGGCACGTGTGTCCATCTCTCGATTTGATGGTACAAGCGCATCAACGGTCAGAAAGATTGCTCTGTAACCCAGTGCCTCGACTTCTCGAACGCGTTTGGCGGCAGAGGCATCATTCTTGTGTTTGTATAGCTGGAAGAAAATGGGCTGATCAGGTGAGCCTCGAGCAGCCGCAATCTGGCCATACGACAGCGAAGCATTGCTGGAAACCATCTGGGCTATACCTGTCTTGTAGGCTCCGCGCGTGAGATTGATCTCACCAAGAGGATGGCCAAGTCGAGCTAGTGCAGAACCACTGATGTATACTGGGATAGAAGTTCTGTAACCAAGAATGAACGACGAGGTGTCACAGCCAGAAACAGCCCTCATGACCCTAGGGTGAAAGAAAAAGCGACTAAATGCACGAGCGTTTTCCGCGTGGGCTTTTCGTGTTGCTGTAGTGACAAAAGCAAGGAGACAACAAACGAGACATACTGACGGAGTCGTCGGCGGCGGATGCATAGTAGGCCAGGGCCTTGTAAGGAAGTATTTTCTTTGCTGTTTCCTGAATCAATACCAGCGTTGGAAAGAGAAAAAGACAGTGAGAGGTAAACAATACCTCCATGTCTTGGAGGTTGAGTATTCGGCTGAGGGGAGGCCTGTTCTTGAGAGCGCCCTCCACTCGCGTCTCGTCCTTCGTCTTGGGACGGCTCTCGTTAGTCCGACTCAGTTCAAGAATTGAGGCGTGGTCAAGGTTGCCCAGATGCTTTTCGGGGGCAATGCTCTTGTCGAGGGCGTCGGCAGGATGAATCGGCGCATAGGCTGCGGTGGCGTCACGTCCGGCAAACTCGAGGATCACTTGTGGGCCACCAGGGTGATCCTAGAAGGAGTGAGGGATGAAGTCGGGAACGGTGGAGGGCATACGAATAGAAAGTCGGTGACATCGTAGACCTTGTTTCTGACGACGATCCAGCAAGAACTGTGTGGAGATATGTGAGTGCGAGGAGGAGAGCTCAAGGATGCGCACGCGGAGGTGTTGTGTTGGGCGACCTGTGCAAGGGTGTAGCAGGTCGGCATGAGAGGCGTCGCTGGCGTTGGCGCGGGCGCTCGCACATGTCACATCCCGGCTTAAGCTGGTCATGTGACGTCGCGTTGTTTGGTTTACTTTATTGCGTGTGTTGCACTTAAACCACGACCCCCACCATCCCCGATGAGCCCAGTATTCGGAAGAGAAGCCCTCGAGGCCATGAAACGCGCGGACATCCAGAAGTTATGCAAGGTATCCTGTACCGCTTTCCCGTAATGCTTGCCGGATCTCATCCAGCGATCGCTTAGGACTACGGCGTGAAGGCGAATCTCAAGACCGACGCACTCATTGATCTTTTACTTGATGCTTCGCGGTAGGCCCGAGCCTGCTCTTTTTTTCTTCTCTGACCCGTGGCCAAGACCACAACCACCGCGACACAACCCTCCACAAGCACCCCAACGGCCTCCTTCCACCAGGATACCAAGCCTCGGCGTTGCCAGACCTAGGGGACAATCCGCCAGCTCGGTCATTGTCCATGGCTCCGAGGACGAGGCAGAACCCGTTCTCCACCAACGTCATCATCAAGCTAAACCCCGTGAACATCCAGTCCCTCAGCGCACAAGGAAAGCGAAAGAAACTCAGTACAAGCTCGGCGTGGGACGACCAGTAATAGCTGGTGGATCTGGTGCACGCGCCGTCACTAAATCCGTCAGTAACTCTCGAACGCCGAAAAGAATGAAGAGCAACAGGTCGGCTAAGCCGTCCGAAGCCACGATCACAGAGGGTCAGTAGTGTAATCCATTGTCGTATTTCAGATGCTGAGAACTTCCCAGAACCAGAATTGAACGGTTCCGTGGATCCTCCGCGCAAGTAATCTTATATATTTTCTGCGGCTGGCTCTAAATCTTTGTGCAATAGACTCCAAAAGGAATCTGGAGCGTGCAGGAAACCAATCACAGCTAATCATACATCCCATTCCTGGGTCTTCGAGCAAGGCCTTCGAAACGGCGATTACTGAAGCGGTGAGTGACATTGCTGAGCAAGTACATCCGTACTCATTTCGTGACCAGCTGGGACCTGTACAGCAGGAGCTAGACTCCCAGAAAGCACAGCTTACCGACATGAAGGAGAAGGTCTCTTCTCTGATCGAGACATTCGAAACGAAGATTCGGAATCTCACATCAGAGATCCAAAATCTTCGTGCACAAGCGAGTTCGTCTTCTCTCGTTGCCTCAACAACAGCGGCCCAGGAGCATTCAGTTCGAATGCTAGAGCCACCATCAACGCCGAAGCGTGTTCGAACCCCCTACCGTCCTTCTGTTCCGTATGTTGATGTCCCCACACTATTCATTATCCAACCTGAGTGGACCCTAGCCTCCCAGTCAATGAGAGCTCGGAGCATTCCGAACTCTCAAGTGATCCTTCCAATCTGGATACCTTCGTGCCACCCGACTCACGACCCGCTGATGACGCGGAACTACCTAGGCAGACTGGTCTGCTACTCCCTGGGTTTCCGCACTCGATGCTCGGTAAGCGCCCTCGAGATTCTATGTCGAGTGGCACTTCGGGAGTATTTGAGTTGGTACAAGAGGGCATGGGGGCGGAACCCGAGGCTACTGCTGATCGACTAGCCCATAAGCGGGCGAAGCTTCATGATCCCGAAGAAAAGAGTGGAGAAGTGCCGCCATTGGCACCTCCACAAGCTGAGCCTTCCAATACCTTGGAATCCCAGGGATGGCGCAGTGGCCATAATTTTACCGTTTTCTCTGGTAGGGGGGACGACCCGCCACCTCCGACCGAACGCCTCGCCAGCTTCTATGGCCCCTCTTCTCCGACCCTGATGAGTGCCCCAGCAACAAGTTCTGCAAACAATGTTGAGAATCAAAATCCTTTCAGCTTTAGCTTCGTACCAATTTCCTCGACGCCAGCCCAGGTTGTGTATCCTCTTGCGATGGGAACCTTCCCTCACCCGGAACCGCCTACCTCACCTTCGCCTGCAGCAAATCCTGATCGTCCAGGTAGTCGCCACTCCGATCGGCTGGGGGCATTTGGCGCCGCACGATCGAGTTCGAGGGCAAGTGGGCGTGCCACCTCAGGAGGGTCTCTAGCACGTGGTGAAGCTAGTGGGTCGGGCGGACTCCAGAGAGTTCCTTCAAGTAATGAAGTTGCATCGGGTCTCGGGCTGACGGCTATTAAAACATCGGCCACAGAAGAAGGCACCCCTGCCCCTCCAGCGAAGCGTACAATGTATGGAACGGAGTTAGACGGTGATACGAGATTTGGAGATTTCGGCGTCGAAGGGGTTGCATCTGGGTTCTGGGCAGGAGGAAGATTCTGAGTCTCGAGGTCACAGGAGCGTCAAAGATTATTACTCTCGAATCCAATTGATCAGACATACCGCATTCATTGGTTCCATTGACATTCCGAAGTCTTACAGTTTACTCTCAGGTTGTATGATTTATCGTGTAGGATATTGGTTGTGGACGCAGCTAGTGTTGATCACTTTGAAGTGATAGAATTAATACTCGTCCGCTGTTGGTGTACTTGTCGGGAAGGTAGCCTGAGGCATACAGCAAAAACGCTGACTGCGCTGATGAACCCGCAATCTTGCCTCAGGAAAGTGTTTTCGAGTAAGCGGTCCCCTCAGGACGCACCTCCCGTTCATGGCCCAATGACCAGATGCATTGACGAAATCCCAGTCTGAGAGCGAGACATCTACCTTCGTAACCTGGTGTAGATCATGAACGATTCGAGGCATGATTTGGGATGTAGGATACTGGCGTGCCACGAGGTGCCCAGTCATCAATCCCACCTCCTTTTGCCCCGGAGCGCAGCCGGCGAGCGGACACCCCAGGATGGACCAAAGTCGGAGAACCTCAAATCTCACTACAGTGAATTTGCGCAGTGCGAGGTCCTGGCGAATGAATAGACCCCGGAGAAGTCGGTAGGCAAAGTGCTGGTAAGAACCAGGTTGGTCAAGGTGTCGAACCAAAAGAAAGTAGTCGCTTGCTATGATGGGTTGAGTGCGAAGCTCAGTTTGCCGTAGTTCTCGGATGACTGGCTGAATACCAAAGACGAGACACTGGCAATCCCGGCGCTTCTTCAAAATCGTCCAAGGATGGAGGCTTGACAGTGTATAGTATGGGGATGGCATGGGCTGGGCATTGCATTACCGAGTTAGCATGTACACAAGAGAACGATGGGGTGTGACTTTGAGCAGCTTGAGTTCTTGGAACGTTCGGCAGCCAAAGTCAAGCGACAGCGAGGAGATCTTCATGATCACGACGTACAGTGCTATCATTTTCCCGAGCCCTGGTCCGAGAGTTTGAGTTCGTGGAGAACTGGCCCGTCCCTGGAGAAAGAACCACCGTCATGCATAAATAGGTCTCAAAGGCCCCCATTGGCAACCCGTGGAGCACTGAGACCCAGTGAAAATTGACCATGTCCGGGTATGTCCGGATATGGCCGGATATGCTTTCTGAGCCTTGACATACGAAATCATATTGTAGCACATTTCACTAATAGAATGAGAATTTAGTGTATGCTGGTAT
>JBBPTT010000480.1:0-23176 GCA_038094175.1 Boletellus aff. lepidospora
ATAGGATGCTATTGAGCTCTATATGAACGAATATGCGAACCCAACGAGGCCACGGCGGCCAGGTCCGGAGGGCGTTCAGGATTGTCGGATCTTCTCTATCGAATCTAGCTGAGCTTTCCGGTTTGCTCCACCTCATTTGGAGTTCCGACTGAACGAGGCGAGGGTTACACTCCATAGCGTGTGGTCGACAAAAACCAGCCCGAGGTGACAGTGAAAACATGGACGCCATAGTGTCGTCGAAAGCAATTTTAGAGCACCCAAGGAACTCGCCTCTTTATGGTGGTGCGGGTCGTTTGTTGAAAAGAAAAACGAGAAAAGAAAAGGTGCGTGCAGAGATAAGTTGAAGAGGCGCATGATGGAGGAGATGTGATCCATGCGCCCCAATTTGGGTTTCGTGGGAATTTGGGCGTTTTTGCCAAGGTGCGCCACTCCGCCATCTTTGTGGATATGCCCTCCTGTGGTGTCGTTGCACTGACAGTGGGCCGACAGCAGCCGCCAAGGCGTAGGTGCGTATTCGGTACAATGGGCGCAGGTGACAGTACGCTCCGTCATGCCATCAGGATTCAGGAGGACAACAAGCCGGTAGGTTGACATGAAGCCGCAAATATATCATTCACCCAGATCACTGATTCAAGAAGCTTGTTACATAATTTACTTGCATGGACAGCCAACTGGTTTCATGGCCATAATATGGGGCACTTTTCGGAATTTGCGTTGGCAGCCCACGAGGGTCCACTGCACTATACAACGTTGCACTCTCGCCTTCTCGGCGTCAGAACACCCCTTTCTCCCTTAGCTTCTCGAGCTCAGACGCCATCATGGACGAAAGCCGTGTCCTGTCCGGGAAGCCGCTTCTCGTTGTCGTCCTTGCGCTCTTGCTGAGCCTCGCACTGATTGCCCTCGATCAAACCGTGGTCGCGACCGCGCTTCCGGTAATCGTTTCAGATTTCAATGCCCTGCAGGATGCGACTTGGATTATCGGCGGATACCTGCTCTCCATAGTAGCGTTCACGCCCATATACGGGCAGGCGTTGACCATCTTGCCAACCAAATGGTACGTAGTTGTTTTTGGCTCGCGACACCACTGATAGTGACGAGCATCCTCGTGGGCTCTCAGGGTCTACATGGCTGCGATCGCCCTCTTTGAGCTGGGCTCGCTCTTTTGTGGCGTAACGCCATCGGTCGATTTTCTCATTTTCGGGCGTATCACCGCTGGCATCGGCGCTGCTGGGATTTGCGTTGCTGTCTTGACAATCGTCGCCGAGGTGCGGTTTCTGACGCGCGCTTAGGAATTGCGTGACCTTTGTGTGCGATCCTTTGACAGTGTGCCGAGATGCGGTACAGGGCTATGGCTTTTGGGGCTTTTGGGGCAGTATTCAGTGTCTCGAATGTCGTGGGACCCATATTGGGAGGTGAGAGTGATCTTAGTATGTACATTTATGAATTCATTTTGGACTCTGCAAAGGGGTGTTTACGACACGCGTCTCTTGTAAGGTTTGGTGGCTCGGGCGGTTATCATCTTGCATTGACTTCGGGTTTGTTTGTTCCAGGGCGGTGGTGCTTTTGTAAGGAGGCAAAGTAGAGTCACTCATAGACGTCGACTTAGGTTGCGTTTTCAGATATCAACCTGCCGTTGGGAGCGTTGTCTTGTTTGCTCATTACATTCGCACTGCCACTTCACAAACCATCAGCAGGGACCTCAGCGACCAAGACGACAATTCAAGCCTTGGCTGGTATGGATTGGATAGGCAAGCCCACAACTGGCGTGTTTCGATTTCAATTCACTCTGTAGCGTAGGCTGCTTGCTTTGTCTCGCGTCCATGGTCGTTCTCATCCTACCGCTTTCGTGGGGTAGCGACAGGGGGTGGAACTCGCCCGTTGTGATTAGCGTGCGCCCGTCTTCTTCCTCTGGCGAGGACGCTCTCACTGATTCTCACAGCTCCTATGCGTTTTCGTTCTACTCTTGACTTGCTTGGTCCTATGGGAACGCCACAAGGGTGCCAGGGGCATTTTACCCCTAGAAGTCGTTGCAAAACGCTCTCAGTTGAGTCCACCAGACATGACAGCTACGCGCGCAGCGCTGACCGCGGTACAGAGTTGGAGCTTGCATCGCCGTCTTCTTCACAATGTTCAACACTCTGGTATTTGTGTAGTACGCGCGCGACTCCAATGTTTGGGTGTCCGTTCTGACCCGGTGCCAAGTTACCTCCCCTTGCTCTATCAGGCCGTATACGATCACAGCCCAATCCGTTCCGGAATCGACATGTTGCCCTTTCTCTTATCCATGGTGGTCACCACGACAGGCAGTGCTTTTGTCTTGTCGCGGACGGGGCACTATTGGAGTATCCTGGTTCTTGGCCCCGTGTATGTTGTCGTTCCCGACGTCAGATTCCCTACTCAATGCGTGGCTACCAGATTCTGCTGCATCGGAGGTGGACTCCTTATCACCGTTTCGGTGCACACTTCTTCGACCAAGTTCATCATATGTCAGGTTCTGTATGGTATTGGAGTCGGTGAGTGTCGGCAAGAATTCATTCGATCTTGCCTGAAGAGTGGCCCAACGCAGGAGCAACGTCGCAGAACACGTTCGTAGCACGTGAGTCCGGATCACGCAGGAAGTAACCAACTAATTGATCGGGTCCGTACGTCCGCATCCAAGTCCAAGCGCAGTCCGAGCCGGAAACTGTATCCATATGCAATGCCGTTGCCACGTTCATGCAGATCCTCGGCGGCTTCATAGGCGTAACCATGTATGCGTGCACGATTGCCCTCCCCTTTCTCTTGTTGGCACTCTTTGGTGCCTATGACTGACCCGGACCCGTATTCGCTTTTGGTTCCCAGCGCAGGCGTGGTCTTTGAAAGCCAACTCCATCGCAACTTGGCCGCGTACGCGCCGGGCGTCGATCCGGGACCCATCACGGAGAGCGTGACCGCCATCTACACGACCGTTTCCTCGACCGCGCGACCGGGCGTCCTGGACGCGTACGTGAAATCGGTGGGTGCATCGTGTTGCCTTTTCGTCGTTTCTGGCGTCTCTCATTCGAGTGGTTGGAACTGGACCTGTCGGACGACGATTTCCGCTTGTTCCCCCGGCGCCCGACAGCTTGGTTGTGTCTTTCTCACGGCCGTCCCTGCGGGGTTTCTGACGACGGTGGGTGCTGCGCTGATCAGGTGAGTGCCACGGCGCCTTTTCCTTTTTCGGGGGGAGGTGGGCACTCATGTGTGGCGCGTGCGGCACCAGAAACGTCAACTTGAATGCGGACAGTGGTCCTCTAGCAGCGTCCTCCGACCAACCTGGAGAACGTCGCGCATCGGCTGTGCAGTGCGACGACGGTGGTGACGGTGAAAAGGAAACGTGAACCCAGCCCGGGTTCGGCTAGATTGGAGCGCACGAATGGAAAGGGAGAACAAATCCAGGATGTATCATACGTACGAGCGGATAAAAGTGACCGGAAGAGTGCTACCTATAGACACGCAAACGCGACCGGGACGACTTCTACGTCTATTTATGCAAGTCCGGGTTGTCGTCTTTCTTTCCGACCGTCACTACTGCCACTGCTGCTACATACTTCTTCAAGGGACGATGACAGAACGGACGTGCGAGGATCGCGTCAATATCTCCTTCAGCGCAGCGGTCACTGCCGGCTTGTCCTTGATGTCGACCGCGTTGACAGTCCCAGGCCGTGGTCCCTGCAACGACCCGTCGTCGATCTTGGCGGCGAGCATGTCCAAGAACGCCTTGACGTCGGCCGGGCCAAGGACGCTCGAGCTCATGCCCCTGAGCGTCAGCGCCCGCGTGTACAGCGCACGCAGGTCGACGGGGAACATCCCGTCCTTGGTGTGCACCGCCATCACGACCACGCGCCCGGTCCCGTCTGCCGTCATCGTCCGGACGGCGTCGTTGAACGGTGCTGTGTACCCCGCGCAGTCGAGCAGGACGTCGATCTTGTTCTGGAGGCCCGCTTGGGCGACCGCATCGCGGATGGCGGTGGCAGACGACGTGAGCTCGATGGGCGTGACGTACGACGGAGGTGGGGACGCCTTTGAGAGGGAGGTGTAGGTACCGAATATGCGTGCACCCCGGTCGTGGCACAGTTGGGCTGCGGCGGAGCCGATGCCACCGCGGGCGCCTGTGAGGGGGGGGGGGTTGCGTGAGCGTTGGTATTCAAGACAGGAGGAGCGGGAGACGACTGACCGATGATGACGACGTTGTCGCCCTGCTTGACGTCGGCGAGGGTGTGGACGGTGATCCATGCGCAGAGCCACGCGAGTGTCATGCTCGCCGCCTCGACATGAGTCAGCGTCTCGGGCTTGCGACTTAGTGCAGCCAACGGGACCTTGACGAACCTGCGAGGGACAAGGGGGGGGAATGGATAAATAGCCACCTCGCATCACGAGAGGGAAGGGAGAATTCACTCTGCAAACGTTCCGTCGGAGGTGAACCCTCGCTGGCCGCCAGTGCCCCACACCTGTGCACCGGCCCATGTGTTCGCAGTCGCGCCAGTCTCATCCAGTGCTTCCACAACCTCGCCCGAGAAATCTCGGCCAGGGGTGCGCGGTGTCGTCACGAATGGCAGTATGCCCAACACTCCCGCTGCGTCGGACTGTAGCGGGTGCACATCGGGCGGTCACCAGGACCAGGATGACGCACGGTCAGTCTGGCGATGGCGTGACGGAGGAGCGGGAAGGGAGGACTTACCCCGTTGATGCCCGCGGCTCTTACGCGGACGAGGACCTCGCCGGGTGCGAGCGCGGGCTTTGCGATGGTCTGGAGGGCGAGCTCGTCAAACGAGCCCGTCTTGTCGAATCGGAGTGCCTGCATCGTCGGGCGTGTCTGATGACGTCTGTCCGGGGTGATGTCAAGACAGGGCGGGCGGTTAATGAAGGGGAGCGCTTGCTTACGGGCCGCAGTTTCCTAGGAGGGGGAGCCGCAACGACGGATGGTGCGATCGCAGAGACGGGCTGACGAGGCAAGGCAAACTTGAAGGAGATGGCGGCCGTCGGAGGACAGCGTGCGGATGCATTTCTTCAATTGACCAGTCTGCACTGTCTGCTCTTGAACGCGGTTATCACTTGACCGCACGCGGCACGGCACCTTGAACACCGCAATGTCGTATGGAGGAAGCGTCACCCCGGCCAAACTCGCCGCATTCTCGTTTCCGTCTGCCCGGCGTGGAGAATGTCAACGATGGTGGTGGTGGTGATGATGATGATATCGGTGGCGGAGAGATAGTGTTGGCTTGGGCGCCGCGTCTCGACCCAACACTGCGACATGCGCATATCGCACCTTGGTGGGTTTTTCGTTTTCTGATCTGGCGTGTTGTCCCAGTCGGTGCACGCATCGACGGCCAGTCTGAGCCGCCCACCACAGGTCGGCGTCCGGAGAGGGAACTGAGCCGTCGACGAACCGGCGCTCGGGCGCACGCCGTGCCTTGCAAACGCTCTGTATGGAAACTAAACTCTAAAGCGACGGGGGACAGCGCTCAGCCCGTGCGACCGCGTTCCTGTCGTTGATCTGATCCCCACCAGCCGCGCCGAACCGACCCATATGATCCAACGAAAAAAAATGGGATGCGCTAGTGCCACCGTCCCGTTGTCAGGCCCGGGCCCGGCGGGAGCCCTTGTCTGGTTGTCAGCCCCGTCGCAGGTCCACAGATGCAAGTCAGTGGACAACGTAGGTTCCTAGCTTTCTCTTTTCCCCAGGCGATATTTCCACCGAGCCGATAGAAATCGTCAGCCTGGATGTGTCAGCCCCGAAAAGCCCGCCGGTGCCAGGGAACCAACCAAATTGCCGAGCTTAATCGCGGTGAATCACTCGGTCCGCACGAGCGCAACAAGTGCGTGCAGCACGTCTCTCCTCGCGATCATCGGCGCTTGGCTCTCCCAGAGCTAAATGTCCGTTGTGATAGGCGGCAGTCGTCGGCCCGGTCGAGTGCTGACAGAGAATGTGGCAGGTCGTCGAACCGCGTGGTATCATCTCACCTCGGGGAGGGGGGAAGCGACGTGCCGCCTCAAAGAACTTGGAGCACACGCAGAAACACGCCAGACACCAAGCCAAGCTCGAGGATGCGCTAGCAACAGGCAATCAGGCTTCCCAACGCAAGAATGATCACCCCTCGACAACGTGGCAGGTCGAGTTTGACCACCATGTCCAGCGAGCGATCTGCTGGGTCCATACGACCTGTCACCGTCTTTGGTAGGTGAGGTCCGTTTGGCACTCGTCACACTGTGAAGTTAAAATCAACCGGCGACGTCACCGGGAGTTACGAGACACGACTATTCCTCGGTCAAACGGGTGTCGTTCACCACAAGTGGTAGTCCGGGATACTCGGCCGGTATGCTAGTGTCTCAGCGAAGACAACTCGCCAGGATTCCGCCCGAAGTTGGCGAGGTGAGACGGGGTTGCAGCAGGCGATACGGGGCAGGCTGAATTAGCCAGTGACATCGGCTTGTACAGCGGGCCATCGTTACTGAACCCGCGGATTCATCCGGGCAAGATCCCAGCATCCATCCTGTGCGTCACCCCAGCGGTGCTGAGTCGGCAGGGGATCCGCAACGAAAGCGGAGCAAGTCGAGCAACGTCGCGAACGGCTTGGGACCAGTAATTAGAAGACCAAAGGTAAGAATTTGGAAACGGATTGGATTTGGTAATCTCTACTTTCCCTCCGATCACGGACGAGTGGCAGGTCCGACGGTTCCAAGCAGACACCGACGGTATGATTCACCTCGTGTGGATAGTACCCAGGCTCTGGAACCCAGGGGGAGCGAATTTTCCTAGTGGTTTGGTGGACCCGCCATGGGTAATTTGATAGACGCCGTATGACATGCATCAGCACAGCTAACGGATGGGACTAACCCACAGGATCGTTGGATGCGGTCCCCATTGGCGGCTAGTGCTTCTGGCATTTGTGATTACCCCCGGACTCACAGCCCAACAGTGCACAGAAACACGTGGTGAGATGATTAGATGTGACCGTGTACCGCAAACAGATAAGCAAACAAGTTACCTTGCACAGAAAGTCTCGGCATGGCGAAAGAGTGCGTGATGAGGGTTAGTGGCCATGGGCGGGTGAGCCATGCGCTACGACTGGGAGGCAGTGACGCGTTGCGCAAGTCGTCGGGATTATTCAAGCCCACGAAGCCGGTGGACCGGTTGTCCCCCAAAGCGTCGAGGTCAGATCGTATCTTTGATGGGCACGATAGAGACTGATTGCTGCGATGCATGTGCTGCCAAGGTCGCTGCATGTTTAGACAGTCTGCAGCCTGAACCGCACGCAGCGTCGCCCGCGAGGTGCAGGATGTCCACAACCAGCGAGCACGTGCCAGCAGCGCCACCAGGCAGATCTGGTGGCGTGCGAATCTGAAATGCTCCCGAGATGACGCTAACCGCTATGCGGCCCGCGAGCGCGATGTGGGCGGTCGACATCCACCGTGGCCGCGACCACGGCGGTGACGAGCATCGGCTCAAGTCCGCCCCGAGCTGTGGCCCCCACCACCACCACCACCAGTCAGCTCGGGCGGGCCATCGGTCTAGGATCAGTGAACGAACTGGTTCGCGTGTCCGATGAGGCTGGCTCACGGATTTCCAACCTCGACTGACCGTCTCATCTTTCTTCACCGTCGCTGAGCGGTGCCACAGATGACGCGCCAGACACGGCCTGCGTTGCTCCCATCGCACTTTCTTGGACCGGCGCTGCACACGCTTGTCCTCCAGAGTGACCGGCACAGTCTCTATCTTGGTACTCTATCGCCCAATCTCCCGTACGTATAAAAGATGTCCGGACATGCTCACCCCACCCCAGCATCTTCAGATTCCTTTCGTCTAGAGCGTCTTCCGTCGCATCACCCTCCATCCCTCTATTATTATCCATGGCCTCCCTCGCTATTTCTTCTCCCGTCCCAGAGACTCTCCTCGACGCTCTTGCCGGGGCCGTTAATAGATATCCTGACCACGAGTTCGGGTTTATCTCTTCCTCCGCCCACGACTCTTCAATTCAGACAAGAACTTTTGCCGGGTTCTCCCAGTATGCCCACTCCCTTGCCAAGGCCATCCGCGCCTGGGGCAAGCCTACCGGGTCAGTCATCGTCGTCTACCTCACCGAGCACGAGGACAACATGGCTGCCGTATGGGCATCCCTTCTTGCTGGTTGCGTCCCTTGCTTGCAGCCCGCGTTGAGTGCCCAGCAGGCCCACAAGGAGGGTCATGTGGGCCATGTCAAGAATCTCTTCGCTTCCGCCACTTGGTTGACCAGCGAGAGCGGCGCCGACCAACTTCAGTCCATCTCCGACCTCGACATCCACCTGTTCTCCGAGCTCAAGGAGGCAGCCAAGACCTTGGACGCCGACTTCGTTGCTCACCAGCCCAAGCCTGATGACGAGGCCATCTTATTCTTGACCTCTGGTTCAACTGGTTTCTCCAAGGCAGCGGTCCACACTCACCGCACCATCATCGCTGCGTGCACGGCAAAGGGCCACAGTTATGGCCTTACCCCAGAATCCAGGATCATGAATTGTAAGTTCCAGGCACCATCTCCACGGTGCCGCGCTGACGTAGTATCAGGGGTCGGATTCGACCATGTCGCTGGATCGCTTGAAATGCACATAACCCCTCTCCTGTACGGTGCTTCGCAGTTGCACGTCCACGCATCCGCCATCCTCTCCGACCCGCTGCGATTCCTTCGCTTGATCGAGGAAAAGGTCGGTGATATGAGGCGTTTCAACCCCAACTTGTCCGACTGACGCCTCATCTCAACACAGTCCATCCAAGTCGCTTTTGCACCCAACTTCTTGTTCGCAAAACTTACCCGCGACCTCGAAAAACGCGCCGAGCTCTTTGGTCAATTCGACCTTTCATCTCTCCGCCGGGTCAACAGTGGTGGAGAGGCAGTCGTCAGCACCACTGCCGTCGCTTTCAGTCGCACCTTGAAGAGTCTCGCCAAGAACGGAGACGCCTCGTTTGTTATCTCTCCCGGCTTTGGTATGACAGAGACTTGGTAAGTCTATGGCGCACACCGAGGTATTTGCAATCCGACTCAACCTCCTGCAGCGCTGGATGCATTTACGACCCGATCGACGTATTGGCCACCCCTCCTCCTTACGAGTTTTTGCAGCTTGGGTCGCCCATTCCTGGCTGCGAGATGCGCGTTGTGAATCCCGTCGATGGCGTTACTCCCCGCCCTGACGGCGAGAGCGGAGAACTCCAAGTCCGCGGTCCAATGTTGTTTGTCCGTTACTACAACAACCCCGAAGCGACATTCTCCAGCTTCGTCGACGGTGGTTGGTATCGCACTGGCGACATCGGCATCATCGAGAACGGAAAGATGAGGCTGAGCGGACGTATGAAGGACACCGTCATCGTTCACGGTGTCTCCTACGGCATTCCAGAACTCGAGACTCACCTCCAGACCGTCGAGGGTGTCACTCACTCATTCCTTGCTGCTGCGCCATATCGTGCGCCCGGTCAAGAGACCGAAGGATTCGTCGTCTTCTACGCACCCACGTTCGACCTGAACAGCGAAGATGCTGCCGCCAAGCTCTCTGCCACCCACCGCGCCCTCAAGGACGTCTCTGTCAAGCTGATCACTCTCCCGCCCCAGCTCATCATCCCTATCCCTGCTGATCAGATGGAGAAGACCACCCTCGGAAAGCTCTCCAGAGCTCGTCTCATCAATCAATTCAAACAAGGCGGGCTTGCCAAGCACATTGCTCGCGCAGAAGAGTTGCTGAGCATTGCCCGCGGTGCCGACTTTATTGTCCCCTCCACCGAGACCGAGAGGGTGTTGGCTCGTATCTACGCTGAGATCTTCAACCTCAACGTCCGCGACGTGTCCGCCTGCGACAACTTCTTCGAACTCGGTGGTACCTCCATTGATGTGATCAAGCTGAAGCGCGAGGGAGAGGCTGCATTCGACCTGCCCGAGATCCCCACAATCCAGATCCTCAAACACCCCATCCTGTCCAGCTTGGGCAAGTATGTCGACTCCTTGGTTTCCAAGGATGCGACCACCGAGGAGTACGACCCCATCGTCCCCCTCAATCTCACGGGCAACAAGACTCCTATCTTCATGGTCCACCCCGGTGTCGGAGAGGTTCTCATCTTCGTCAACCTCGCCAAGTACTTCCACAATGAGCGACCCTTTTACGCATTCCGTGCGCGGGGTTTCGAACCCGGACACCCCTTCTTCACCTCCATGGACGAGATGGTCTCTTCATACGTTGCAGGTGTCAAGCGCACCCAGCCTCACGGTCCTTATGCGATCGCTGGCTACTCGTATGGCGGTGTCATCGCCTTCGAGGTCGCCAAGCGTCTCGAAGCCATGGGCGATGAGGTCAAGTTCACGGGCCTGATCAACATTCCGCCGCACATTGCCGACCGGATGCACGAAATCGACTGGACGGGCGGCATGCTCAACCTCGCGTACTTCCTTGGTCTCCTGACCAAGCAAGATGCTGACGTCCTCGCACCATCCTTGAGGCGCCTGACGCGCAAGGATCAACTCGACATCGTCTGGAAGTTGTCTCCCCCCGAACGTCTCCTCGAACTGCAGCAGACGCCCGAGAAGCTCGACCACTGGGTGGACATTGCTGGATCCTTGATCGAGTGTGGCAAGACATACGAACCCAGCGGCTCAGTCTGTAAGTCGACGGTCCGTTCTCGTCGCCCTCTTCGGCTTGCTAACAATAAATAAATGAATAAAAAACAGCATCCGTCGACGTCTTTTATGCCATCCCGCTCCGTGGAAGCAAGGAGGACTGGCTGAACAACCAGCTCAAGCCTTGGGAAGGGTACAGCCGCGGCGAGGCCTGGTACACCGACGTCCCTGGACAGCACTACACCCTGATGGACTTTGACCACGTCCCAGGATTCCAAAAGATCTTCCGCAACCGTCTCGAGGCACGTGGTTTGTGAGGGGAAGCGGGACAAGAAACCTTTGAGCCATCGTTATATCTTTTTCAGCACAGACAAGGGTGCGGCCGTCGACGATGGACGGATAGCACAAACGAGTTCCTTTGAGTTCCGCTCTTCTTATTTATTTCCTCCCCGGATATGGTTATTGAGAGGCGTTGTTGCCGTTGTTGTCTTTAGGAGTATGTATGGAGTCCTGTTTATCTTTCCGCATGTATGCCGCTTGTGTAATTTATGGTGATCGTCGTCATCGTTCAAATCGGGCGTGAGCTGTAATGCCAATGGTCCTTTCAAATAAGGGAGTAGGTCCGAGCGACGGTTTGATAGTTGTGCTACCTACCACCTCCACCTCAGAAAGGCCTGAGCAAAGTTCAGCTGCATGACAAGGCGTCTTGGTTTACAGCACGATTTCATAGCGGACTGCAGTCGTAATGTGACGCACGACGGTTTGTCTGTCTTGACCCGTGCGCGGTCGGAACGGTGATATGTCTGATACGAGCTGACGGCGGGATCATGATCGGTGTGCCATGGACAACTTTGCCCAGGGATTCGCGACGAGAGGCGTCTTTTTGCGCGGCGAGCGGTGTGCCGAATCCGTCGCCACGCAGCAACGCTGGCAGGCAGTCACCAGTAAGTCGCACAGAGACACGTCGTTCCCAGAGCGTGCTCGCCGTTCCTCTGACCTGTTCGAGAAAAGTAAATAATCCCTTGAATTGGGACGCTCGAGGACGGTCCAAGCTCGGCCGGCGACACATGACATGTGCAGTTACGCGACGGGAAGTTGTGCGTGCGTGCGACGACATGGGAAGGGGGGGTGCAACAACAACGCTTGCTTGTCTGTGGCTGCGAACAAGTCTGCCACAGGAGGGGATGCATCGGCAGCTTCAAGCTCCGCTCGAACTATATTATACGCCTCGGCATCCTCGGCATCCCGCGACCTCTGTCCCGTGACTGAGCACCACCAAAATATGCCCAGGGTCAGCGGACCACGGCGCCTTTGACAACACTCCCGACTACGGCAAAGGGACAAACTGAAGTACGTGGGTCTTTTGTACGTCCAGGGCGTAGCCGTGTTGAGGCCCGAATTTGCGCAGAGGTTCAGGGGAGCTCTCGAGGGGTTTTGCCGATCAGAGAGTCGGGGCGCCGACCAAACGTAGTGGTAGTACGTTTTACTACGCTCTGCAGTGCAACATCTAGCCTTCCTATTTTGGTTTAACCGAATCGGAGCTTAAGGTCAGCATTTGATATGTACAGTATATGGTTCACCCCCAGGTGCATGGCAGTGCTGCCACAGGGTGGACGAGGAACAGGAGGGTCGTTTGAACTTCATGTGGCATAAATGGAGGGGGAACGATTCCATCACCGCCGTCCCTCGCTACAGTATGTACGAAAAGGAACGCAGGAGAAAGG
Source organism: Boletellus aff. lepidospora (assembly GCA_038094175.1). Classification (NCBI taxonomy): domain Eukaryota; kingdom Fungi; phylum Basidiomycota; class Agaricomycetes; order Boletales; family Boletaceae; genus Boletellus; species Boletellus aff. lepidospora. The sequence goes on from JBBPTT010000480.1 coordinate 12,317, forward strand.
CCTAACCTCTTGTGCTCTCCCGCCGCCCATCTTCTCACGCTATATTACTCTTTGTGACCGCGGGACGAGGGAAAAAAAAAAGGCAGCGTGTGTCGCCTGGCTTTCCGACGGAACTGACGCGTGTGCCTTTTTTCAATTATTTCGAGGGCGGGTCGCTGAGCGCGTTCGTTGCGAAGCACAGCGCTATACAACACATGATCAGCCATGTACATGTATTCATGTATGTGAATACATACTAAAAATATTCATCCATTTGCATTCGTTCCCAGCCTGTCCCACCATCAAGCACTCGCCCGCGAGGACCCGGGGCGTCTCTCCAGTCTCCAGGTACTCCCACCATTCATGACGTACTGCACACATACATACAGCACACGCGCACACGGCGCCGGCAGGAAGGAGAGACTGCGGACACAGGGCGATCCCGGCATCGCGACATGCACCCAGGGGAGCGGCGACCCTTGATTTCACGTTCGCCCATCGCGGGGATAGGATGACGACCACACGAGCACCTGCTGCGCAGCGTCAACGTGCAACGGCAGAACGTTTGAACGTTACTTGCCAACACGGCAGCGTCCGACACCGTCCTTGCGCTCTCTCCCCTCCCCTCCTAGATGTCGTAGGACGAACAATCGGAACGGCGAAAAGAAGGGACCACGACTGGGGGACGGGCACCCCGGCTCGGAACGGTCGTAGGTCACGTCAATTGAACGGCGCGTCCCCCTTCCTGCGATGCGGAATCGGAGTCCCGTTGTCACGCTTGTCTCCCGTCGGGCAATGCTCGGTGGCGTCACTGCGCCGTCAGCACGATTGACGACATCTCGCGCGTGTCGTGTTGTCATGTCGAAACTCGTGTCTCCTTCCTCGTCCAATGTCGGCCCTGAGAACTCGGCGACGGGGAACCCCGGATGGGACGTGACGTCGGCGGCGTGCGCTGTTGGCGTGCGTGATGATCGGGGGATACGACCCGTCGGGTGACGTGGCGTCCTAGAGGCGATAAGGTCAGACGTATCATAGGAGAGGGAGGGCAGGCAGTGGAGAATGGAGAACGATGGACGGCCGGATGCCTCATTCCAAGATGACACAAGGAGCGAGGAAAAAGGCGACTTGAGATCCCAAACTTTTCAACGATCACTGCGTTATTCGGTGGAACGGTACGTCCCATCCAGTCTCACAGCCTATAACCTGTAGGGAGGGCTGTGGTAGCGTCTCCAAGTGTCACCGAATCTCGGTGGTGATGATTTTCCCGCCGTTCGTGAGTCTGGGTCTTGCAGCGTACTCATCGTTGTTTTTAGCCAATGAGGTCTTGGTCCTTCTTATCATCAACTGGCCAGCAGCTGTTACTGGTGTTACATCAAAATCGGCCTTGTCAAAATTACTATCATATAACCCGTCATGTAACGTTCCGCTTCATTACATTCTTCCCACCTAGCTCCCATCATGAAAACGCTATCGGACACGCTCGCAATGTCCTCTATTCACATACGTCTCTGTGACGTCGGTCAGGGTTCGAACCCGTCAAGAAGGCTCGAGCGGGGAACGGCAACTAAACGACGTTCCCGACGCGCCCGTCTTGAAAGCAGTAATGATCGACTCGATAGCCGAGTATGCCGCCAGTGCTGCGGTCGCCAAACACGCGAGCGTGATGATCAAGTTCCAAGTGTTGAACCAAAACCGTTTCTTGTCTACAGGCAAAAGAGAAGGGTGGACGTCAGTGATTCTCACAAAAAACATGGGACATCGAATGTGCGTACAGCCGCGTACCCATCGAGAGGCGCTCCACCAGCTATCGACCCTGGATGCACGGGGATTGTCGACGTCATATGGTAGATCGCCCGACATTGCGTCGACTTGCATGACGTAGCTGAGGATCATGAGGGGCGGGAAGGTGTATGAAAATTCTGTACAACATCGCGTCAGCACGGCCCAAAACTCTGCAAGGAGGGCCGCACGGAAGATGCAAACCGCAGCAACGAGAGCGGACAAATTGGTAAATTGGGGGATGGCGGAACCGATGACGAACGCCAGCGACCAGTAAACAATCACCAATACGGCAAAGAGGTACTTGCCGGCCTTGGCCGTCAAAGGCGGTGCACGGAACAATTCTATCAGGATGGTTTGATAGATGACTTTAATGCCAATGTTCCCGTATAACGCCGCAGCGATAACGGCCGCAGTAAGAGAGATTGCGTTCGTTGCCGTCTGCAAACCGTAGACAGAAATGCCTTGGTTGGCAGGCTGATTGAAAGATCGTGGGTCAACCGTGCGTTTAGGCGATGGAACAGGAAACATGCTCACATTGATGACATATTGGCCCTGGTACGTGTAGACGAACAACCCAAAGAACATGTACACAATGGTGATGAACACTTGTGAACAAGCCATGGCCTTCCAAAAGTCCATCGGGCGACGCATCTCGGCCATGAATTCGACAAAAATCATTCTACGACAATTTCTTGATGAACCCGCGGGGCAGACATGGCAACAGCAAGACTTACGCGCCACCGTAAGAGAATACGATCTGCATGATGCCATTAAGCTGGGACTCGAAAGGTTGCTGATTGATGGCCATCGTTTGCACCGGTCCTTGTGTAATATTATAGAGAGACTCGGCTGCCGTGTAGTTGGGCGGGGTGTGCGCAACAGCGGCCATGGTCATGATCAATGTGATAACGTTGAGCCAAATAGAAAAGTTGGCAATCCAACCGAATTTTTGCAGTGTTCTAATTTGTCCCAGAATCATGCCTGAGAAAAGGTATGCGTTAGCGCGTTGTTTGAGAGTCACGGACATGACCGACCAGCTAGCATCCATACGATATTACAAACGCTGAAACAGAGCTGGTGTCCGTGAGGAGCGCGTAAACGCTGAGGGCAATGGCAGTGCAACGCGTACCTTGAACTTGGCCATTTGCGAAAGACCCTGGCCGTTGCCAAGAATGATGAGGCCGACATTAAAGATGAGCTGCAGGCTCTGCAAGACATTGCACACTACGGGATGGTTAGAGTGGCGCGCTCGTGCAAGGGTGTGACCAGCATACAGATGCGAAACCAACTGCCGAAGAGACGATAACCTAGATCACCAAAGTTCCTGAGAGGGAACCTGTCCGAGTCCAATTTCAAGAACATGTGCCAGAGGAGGAAGCCGCTATATGCGGCCATTATACCAAAAGCAACAAAGCAGGCAACCCCGGGGCCATATCCGACGGCAGAGAATGCAAAAGGGGCAGAGTACGGGCCAAGAATGTCTATTAGACCAGTCAGATGGGCGGGAGCCACTTGGATGGCGGTGTCGTACCTGTCGTAATGAGGTAAAAGATTGCACCCCAGGTGGCGGTTCTGAGGGAACTGGAAGCAGCGCGATACTCGGCAGGAGTGATGGTAAGGACGCCGCCCTCGTCGGATCCATCCTTTTTGTCGTCGGCATAAACGACAGGGTCTTGGTCATGACCGGACCGATTGAGACCAAACAGGTCGCTCAGTCGGCCGGTGGGTGGAGGACGTCCTTCCCTACGAGCTTGAGCAGCCTCCCTGTCTCGTTGCTCCGCGGCGTAGTAAAGATAGCTCTCAAAGTTTGGGGGCAATCCGTCGTGGAGAACAAAATGCTCAGGGGCACCCACATCCCGGTCCTCTTGGATATGGACGCGAGGGTCGTGAGCTTCGACTGAGGCAGGAGAAGGGTAGGACATGTGAACAGGTCAGGAAGCGGAGAGGTGAACCATGCTACTTTTAAGGGTGATCCAACGGGGGGCGTGCCTGTGAAAGGCTCAAGCCGGCCTCGGTTATGCGAGGAGGCTCATTCCACCGCTAAAGCGAGCATGTGACACGTCAAGAACTGACATCGGAACCCGCATGGGGTGAGTGCGACCATGCGCGAGTATGTCACTGCTATCAGCACCGTGTGCCTCGGTGTATATTAGGGCCATGGGAGTCGTCCCTGGCAAGTAGGGACGGAGGACCCAGTGCTAGAAACTTTATTAATAGTCGTTGGCAAAGTCCACGGTGAAGCATGGATAACGACGAGCGATGCCCATGGCTCCGGGCTACGGTCGAGGACGTGGACGAGTCCGCGACGGGGGGTGCCTTGGCCAACGTTCCGGGCTGATGGCGCTGTGCTCGCAAATGAACGCGAGCCTGAGCCAATCAGTCGCGATCACTGCGGCCACCGCAAAAAGAAAAGTCCCACGCTCCATGACCACCGCTCACCGTGTCCTGTTCATCCCGGAGCTCCTCGACATCGTCTTCAGCTTCCTGCACAGAGACAGCAACGTCGCGAATGCCTGCGTCTGCAAGCGATGGTCCGACATCGCCCTCGACGTCGTCTGGAGGGAGGTCGACGATCTCGTCCGTCTCTTCCGGTTGCTGAAACCGATATGCCAGCAAGACGACATGGGATTCGAATACGTGAGCTGTGTCTTCGCGGCATGCCCCGTTTTCCCACTCGCTCATCTTTGACTTTCGCAGTGTTTTGAGGCGCTCCCAGAAGCCAGCGACTGGTCCCGGTTCGAAAAGTATGCCTCTCGCGTCCGATCGCTCAAGTTTCGTCCCGCCAAGTACGATTCCGAAATCTGCTCTTTGCTCGACGATGTGGCCAGGACGCGAACGTCGTTGGAGATCTTGCCCAACATGCATACCCTCGAGTGGCTGTATGCGACTCCGGCTCTAATGGAGCGCTGCAAGCTGTTCCTCCACCCTCGTCTCAGACACCTCGTCGTCAACGCCCCTGACCAGCTGCATCCTCGCCCCGACTTCTATACCGACCTGTGTGCGCGTGCGCCCCATCTTCAGTCCCTTGTCCTCTTCGTCAACCTTCCTGGAGCACCCATCGACGCAGAGATCCGCATCTTGCTACAGAACCTGCCAGAGCTCAGAAAGATCGTCCTCCCAGAATTTCACTATACATCCGCGGTCATCGAGGAACTCTCCCGAGCCGACAACATCGCCGTCGTCGACTTCAGCCAAGACCTCAGGCTCGGATACGGGAACCCGGCCAACGTGGAAACCTTTCTCCCCGTCCTCCAGCAAGGCGCGTTCCCGCATCTGCGCGAGCTCAACCTCTCCGCCAGGGTCGATGATCTCGACCGCTTCTTTCGCTCGACTTTTGCGCCTACGCGCATCACCACGCTCTACCTCAACTCGTACACCGACCACTCCCCGGCCGAAGTGCGCGCCTTTCTCGTCACGCTTTCCGAACGGTGTCAGCTTCTCTCGAAGCTCAACATCCAGCTGTACCACAAACGCTTCCCTGCCGCCACCGCCACCGCCGACGACCTCTCCGCCAACTGGCAGCTCTCGTACGAGACCCTCAAGCCGATCTTTGCCCTCCCGCGCCTGACCGCGTTCGAGCTCGTGCACAAGTACCCGCTCCGGATCACACTGGACGAGATCGAGGACCTTGCACGCAGGTGGCCGCACCTCGAGTACCTCATGCTCAACGCAGAGCCTCTCTTTCTCGACGAAGGCGCATGCATGCTCGACCTGCGTGCGCTGCTCCCGTTTGTGAGCCACTGTCCGCAGCTCCGTGTGCTCGGCTTGTACCTCGACGCGACCGTGGCCGAGATCGCGTGCTTGCCATCGTTGTCGTCGTCCGCGGCGGGGACACCGACGGCAGAGACCCCGCTCGAGTCGTTCCAGGCGCTCCGGACGCTGTCTGTTGGCACGTCCCTGGTGCGCGACGCGAACGCAGTCGCGATGTTCTTGAGCCAGATACTACCCCCGCGGTGCCGGCTCGAGATGGGTATCACCTGGACCGAGTTCGGGTGCGAGAAGGACCGGCTCCTGGACATTGACCTGCGGTATTTGCTCCAGATGCGCTGTGTCGCGTGGCAGGCCGTGGACAGGCTACTCCCGGCCCTGATACAGCTGCGCCAAGAGGAGCGGGAGCGGTCGCGTGCGTTGCAGACCGAGGTCGAGGATCTGCGCGTGCGGAATCGGCTGTTGATGGACAAGGCGAACGTCAAGACGAGGGACTCATGCGTCATTGCATGACACGCGCCCGAGCTCCTTTCCGCTTTGTCACTTGTAAAAGAAAAAGTCAACGTCCCACTCTTTGTTTTCAGGACTATTTCTCAATTCTGTACAAGCTGATCAAAACTCTTTCTTCTTTTTCGCGTATCGTTATATCTGTTTTGTTTACTCGTGTATCATTTGCGTCTGGGGATGGTTTGGTTGTAAAAGTGCGACATGATACCCTCGACGTGGGTGATCGTCAAGTTGAACACGGGGTGCGTCGCGTTCTGGTATGTGTACAATAGAGGGAGGTTCGTCGGCACGGACGGCGTGTAGTGGGATAGCACGCACCACCCGGTTCGCAGCGTCTCCCAAAATATGCGACGCCTCCTGTCCTACTTCGGTCCATGCGAGCGCGTTGACAAACGATGCTCTGCGGAGCGTCGACGCATTGTCTGGTGGAAAGCCCCACCGTCATCGTTGAGCGTTCGAGGCGGAGCAAAACAGTGCGGGGCCAAACCCACCCGGCGTGTCGGTCTCCTTCCACGCGCCATCGACCTCAGCCCGCCGGTCCGGTGCCGGGACGACGGAATGCTGGGCGGCAGAGAGCCCCGCGAGGCAATACAGCGTGTGGTACGCGTCCGCGCTCCTGTGTCCACACCACGATTCAACGTCAGTCGCGTTGGTGTGCACGAGGGGAGCGTCGGCGGAAGCGACCCTACTTGGGTGGTTTGTCGCGCAGGCCCGCCGCGGGATGCTGTCCCGCGCACAAAATGTACCGCTGCAACGCCGCCCTGTCCCACAACGCCGATGTGCCTTGTTGTCCCTTTTCGTCAGTCGACGATCGGGCGGGGTGGGTTAGTACTCGCCGTTGACGTCCTGCCACGCCCCGTCGTCGTCGTCGTCGTCTCTCCCCACGTGCGCTTGACGCGCACCGTCCCCGTCCCCACCCACGCCCAGCGCGCCCAGCAACGCAAAGCACCCCCCGACCCACCACGAATAACACCCGTCGACGAGCTTGTTCGTCCGTCCCCGAAACCCGCCCAGCTCGATCTCGGATCCCTGGAGCTGCACGAGCCACCGCAACAGTCGCCGGTAGTCGATCGACGCCCGCGCCGCCGCCGCCGCCGCCGTCGTCGTCGTCGTCGATGCGAGGTAGGGCTGGACCATCACCCACGAAGCGAGAGCGCAAAACGTGTAGCCCCCGTGGGCTTCGCCGAGCGGCGGCCGGACGTCCTCGAGCAGCCCCCCGCCGCCGCCACCGCCGTCGTCATCGTCGTCGTCGTGACGAGGATGGTAGTACGGCTGCGACGCGGACGAGAAGCCGCCCTCGTACGTCTGGCACGAGGCGACGAACCCGGGGGTGCCCCGGAGGAGTGCCGGGCGGAGGAGGTCGAGGAGATGGGCGACGACGAGCAGGCAGTACGTTCCCCTGTTTGCCGTGTTCGGTAACCCTGTCAGCGCGGTTCCCCGGTCGTGCGGGGAGAGAGAGAGACGGAATCACCGGACATCGACCTCGGCGTCGTGTGCGACGAGAAAGGAGCCGTCGGGCTGCTTGAGCGATAGAAAGAACGCGTAGAGCTTGTCTCTGTGGCGTGCGTTGCGTATGGCGAGGGTTCGGGATGACGAGGGAAAGCGACGGACCTGTTGATTTGATCCCATCCGCCGCCGGGGCCTGGCCGGCCAACGATGGCGAGCGAGCAGACGGCGGCGTAGGTGGGCAGGAGGTGCGCTGCCTGGCCTGGTCCGCCGCCGAACCCGCCATCTGGATGCTGCCACGCCAGGACCTTGTCGATCGCGCTGTCGTGCGCGTGCACGGTCAAAAAAAGAAAGCGTGCATGTGAGCGGAGATGGATGGACGGAAGCGCACCGTTGTTTGTTGTCGGGATCGAGGACGACGCCGAGCACACAGAAACTCTGGAGGGTCCAGTAGAGAAGCCACGGCTGGCTGGCGTCTTGGCTGACGTAGCGCGATGGGAAGCCTTGGGTGAGGTTCCGGACGAGGAATTGGAGGTGCTGACGGCGTTGGAGGGGAGGAAGGGTTTCTGGATCGAGGGGGACATGTTTGAGGAGGATCGATTCCGTTTCTGCCTGGAGATCGGACGTCTCTGTGAGGTAGTCGTCGTCGGGCGACCGTCGTGGTTGGGCCATGGCGATGTGGTCGAGTCAAACGGTAGTTTCCACTTTAGTACTACGTACAACGACTACAACACTCTTTCGACAAGACCCAACCCTTCTTGCTCTAATATCGCTCGGATGGGCTCGCAGATCTCTCTGGTGTACGGCGCGTGAACGCCCGGGGTATGGATGACCCCGTCGAGGACGAGCTGGGTCGCAATGCCACATGGCACGCCGACGGTCACCGCCATTGCCGAGTGGCCATACGGGCTTCCGTACCGCTCGAGTGTCGACGTCAGGGTTTGCTTGTCGCATCCTGTCAGCACGTCCACCTGACTAAATAAGGGCCCTTACCTCGGTTCCGTCGGCCCATTCCACGACAAACTTGTGCTGGAGCATGACGAGGTCGCGTTCGCCTTCCTCGTACTTCATCAATCCTTCCAGTCGCGCGCAGAGAGTGTCGAGCAGGTTGTTCTCTCTTGGTGCGACGTTTTCGGTCGAGAACAGGCCAATCCATCGGAGACCGGATATGATGCGCGTGCTCTCGCCTTCGCTGGGGAACTTGCACACGGACTTGATGCGGGACACGAGCGTGCTGCATGCGTGGGATCAGCAGGCAATCACTGGGAGGTGTGCCGGGAGTCACCTCTCGGATGCGTCATTGGCCCCGATGGCCTTTTGGGTGACCTCGGCCCACGTACGCTCCGCGGTGAGCCAGTCCTTTTTGGCGTTGTCGAGGAAACCCAGGTCGACGAGGGCCTTGATGAACTCGGGGAAGCCCTGGTAGCGGAGAGTGCCGCGAACGATCGTCTCTGCCTCGGGAATGCCGTAAAACTCGCGGAACGGAACCGAGTTACGGTTGGGATACGCGACAAAGGCGAACGCGGGGGAGATAAAGTACGGTTTGGCGTACTGCATGAGGTCTTTTCCAGTAATGTCGAGCTGCTTTCCCTGGGAGAGGTAGGACGCCGAGTTGAGCAAGGCGAGGAGGACGCCTCGGGAGGACCAGGAGAACTTGTACCCCAAGGGGTTGCCCGAGCATTCGGGGGCAGGCAGGCCACCACAGTAAGAGAGGAACTGCTTGATCTAAACCGATGGTGAGCATGGCGCCATGGAAGAGGTGCGATCCACACCTTTCCACCCTTGTCGTGGACCTCCGAGATGGTCTTGATGGCATAGAGGTGATCGATGCCCGGGTCGAGACCGATTTCGTTCAAGACGACGATGCCTGCTTCCTTGGCGGCTTGGTCAAGCTCTTTCATGGCAGGCGAGACATAGCTTGTGGTCACAACGTGGGTCTTTCCCTTGATGGCGGCCTTGATGACGGCAGCATGGTGGGTGTAGGGAATGAGGGAGATGACGAGGTCGTGAGCGGTGACCTGTGCCTCGAGATCGGCCGTAGCATTGACGTCGAGGGCGATGGCGGCCGCGTTGGGAAGGCCGTCAATGAGAGCCTTGGCGCTGGCGAGTGTGCGGCATGCTGAGGGTCTTGGTCAGGAGGGTCACGCGAACAAGGAAATAACGGACCGACGAGGAGGACGTTGGATGGATCACGGGCGACATGCTCGGCGCAGGGGCGGGCCACGAAGCCGGATCCGAGGAGGAGAATTTTACGTGTCTTTTTCCCCTGCGCTGCAGCCTCGGCGGCGAGGGCTTTCCAGCCAAAGAGGGGACGGATGTCAGTGCCGCGTTCGAGATTGGCGCGGGCAAACTCGGGGAGGACAAAGGCAGTGCGGTGGAGGTGCTCGTTGTAGTAGACGGTGTTGGCGACTGTCCGGAGTGGCACGTCGAGCTGTTTGTCCTTGTCCTTTGAGCAGACGATGAAGCCGATCTGGCCGGAGGGGTAAGACGGGACGGTGGTGAAGGCGTACTCGGCGACGGGAAAGATCTCGCGGGTCATGTTGCGGATGCCGGAGATGAGGTGGAGATGGAGCCAGAGGCATTCTGCCTGGGCGGAGATGTGTCCGCGTGGGGTGAGCGCGTCGTAGAGGAGCTGATAGTAGGATTTCTGGAAGAGGGACTCTGCGGGGCCGACCGGATCGGAAGAGTCGGTGATGATGACGTCGTATGTGGCCTTGTTCTCTGCGAGGAACTTGAAACCGTCGCCGACAAAGACGGTGACGCGAGGGGATGCCAAGAGGGCGGACATGTGTGGCAGATAACGCTTGGAGACGCGGATGACGGCCTGGAGGCGAGATTAAGACGGGCGATCTAGCAGGGCAAGACGGACCTCGTCAATGTCGCACAGGACGACGTGTTCGACGGTGTCGTGTTTCAAGACTTCGCGGACGACGCCGCCGTCACCGCCGCCTATGACGAGCACCTTTTTTGGGTTGGGGTGGCTGGCGAGGGGGAGATGTGCGATCATCTCTTGGTACCTGTCGCGTACGGGTCGGTGTCAAGCGGCGGTCAGGGCCGGCAGACGTACGAGAACTCGTCACGCTCGGTGCACTGAACGATGCCGTCGAGGACGAGGACGTTGCCGTACGTGTCCGATTCGAAGACGAGCACGTCCTGGTAGGCCGACCGTTCGACGTGGAGGATCTTGTTGACTTTGAGCGTCATGGCCTGTCCGGGCCACTGGAACGGCACTTCGCGGAACCAGCCATCTGCACACAGGCAAGTCAGTCGCGTGCGTCGATGAGCTGGATGGTCCTACCGCGGATGGTGGGATGGACGAGCATGGCTGCTGGAAATATTCGGATGTGGTCGACCCTCGATCGGGCCATCGTAAGAGTCACGTGATTCCACCCCTTTCAACGTATGACCTCCACAAAGGACGGGCCTTGCGCGACTCGT
>JBBPTT010000481.1:0-23148 GCA_038094175.1 Boletellus aff. lepidospora
TGCAAAGATGAAAGCTGCAGCTATTTTGGGGCGGTTCGCGACACCGTTGTCATGAGCGGGAACCACCCGAAAACCACGTTTAACTTTGACTTGCCTGGTTTTGGGGTCGACTTGGGTGCTCGGAAAGACCGTTTGCACTGGCAGAGACCTTCGAGGCTAGTACGAATAATGACAACAGATTACGGGCTTGTGGCGGCAATTTCCGTAGGTTCTCGCGTGGGCGGACTCAGCCGGCATGCAAAAAAAAAAGTAAATTCGTTCCCACAGGGATTATGAGATCGCGAACCCTGGAAACCTTGTCAAGCAGGGTGATTCTGACACACGGCCGGGACTTCGCCGCAGTCGCCTTGTTTGACAAGGGTTTGCGATCTAATAATTCCTGTGGGAAGTGATGGACGACGAATTCATCTTTTCGTATGCGAGGGAGAACTTGTCTGGGGATATTGCCGTCGCATTGGCAGATCCCTGAGCAGACCTACAACTTTCATCTATCAGCCACCCTTGCTGTTGCTTTTGGGGGTCAGGCGTGCGCAAGCTATAGAATAGGAACGGCGAGCAATACAAGATGGTGTGCTAGGCAACGCAATGTGGATATGTTAGTAGGTGTTGTGACATGGGGATGGTCCAGGAATACTACGTCCGAAGGCTCCTCCGGGTGTGGGGAAAGTCCCGGCAAAAGCTCACTCCCGTCCAACTTGTCCTCGACATGCGCCATGGGCAGTCGCGCCAGGTCCTCCCCCTAGGTCACCCAGCCTACCAGCACCATCGTCCACCACTCTATCCCACTTTACCACCCACACAACTGTCGCCATCGTCCCAGGGTTCAAACAAAGCTACATCATGAACTCGAGTGCCAATCGGTCGTCGGGTCCCCAAAGAACGGTAAAAAGACGAGCACCGATCCCCAACGTGGGCCCCTGACCGATCGACACCTGGATCGATATACAACGCTACGTCCGTCTGGCTGTTCGCAAACATGATCCGTACAAATTGAGAATGAATCGTTGATGGCGATTTGTCCGTCTTGCTCCCCGAGACGCTGCCAAACAGGACGTCAATGGGTTGTGATCACCCATGCTTATCTTCGGAGTCATTGTGCCTGCCGCTACGTCGGGGGGCCCGTGATCGTTGATACCGGGCACGGTAGTCACAGAAGTAGGACGAGGTGCAAGGCATGTCCCTGCGTCACCTCCACCTCGTTCAGCTCGCCGAACGTCCGAAATATTCCAAGTATCGGATCCGTGTGGATCAGACTGTCAGCAGCCGACGACCTTATGATCGCAGACATCCTATCGGAGAGCTCAATCAGCTGCAGTGCTTCCACACCCACAGAGGGCATCGTCGGCTTTTCAGGCATGTTCGTCATCGTCGTGGTCGATATGGCGTCCGACAAGTTGCTCCGCGATGGAAGGAGAAGGTGGGTCAGAGCCATTGCACCCGGAACATGATCCGGCTTGTCGAGGACCACCGTGAATTGATGTCGCCAAGGTTGCTCTTCGGTGACAATGGACGCCTTCTCATCAGGTTTTCCATTTACTTCTCCCTCCAAAAGTGCTACACTTCCACTGCCTCGCATCCAGTGTCCGGACGGGTCAGCACCCACATGAGGGGTGTAGTAATGAATGTTAGAACGACTGCTTCGAAGACGAACATCGAGAACACCCTCCGCGACAGAATCCCTACCTGGAGACCCACGTTCAGGACGATGAGTTCGATCAACCTACCAAAGGCGTAAACAGGGGCGACCATGCAGCGGGAGCCGATAACGAATCCTTTGCAATTCATCAATGCACCAACCACGCACGATTCGCGCTAGCCATACCCAGCCAGCCATGACGTGGTCACACATTCACCGAACTTTCCACAGAAGGAAGGGGAAATGATAGTAAAGGTCCAGGTAATGTCTATGGGCATCATGTCAGCTCTGGCTCGTCTAATACATTATTCAGCAATCCAAGATTCGTATTTCAGGCCTGACAGTGCGATGAATCGTACACAACCATCCTTAAGAACGGGGCCGGTAACAGTGGTGAAGTATGCACGAGCAGAAGGAAACCAACGGAGATCAGGTCTTCAAATTTCTCTGTCGGCGTGATCATGAGACCGCCCTCTCGTGGATGACGAGTCTCACAAGGAATGTCCCTGTGGATGGATCAAACGGAACTGGGGGTTCAGGCTTCGGGTACTACACAACGTACCAAATATCTCATTCACGCCGATACTATCTGCGAAGAAGCCACAAGCCCAAACAAGAATCATCACCACTGTCATGTAAAACATCGCCGGCCCATTCCCTACACCGCCTGTCTTCCGTGCTAGCCAGTACATCGTGAACTCGAGAGAACAATGATGAAAGCAATGTAGACGCAGGATCCACAGAGCCGATAGGCCAGAGCCAGCATTCATGAATGCCACGCTCAGCGTACGCATGATCCGTCCGGTACTGTTGTTAACGACCCCAGCAGAGAGGACAATAATGCCAACATTTGTGCCGAACAATTTCAGCTCGGTGAGAATACGACAAAGAATCGGAAGCGCCGTGATGGAGTATGCGACCCCTGTGAAAAGCATAAAATACGTGAAGTGCACCGAGGAGTCAATAAACCGGTGGTACAACGGGATCGATAACGCGGCCCCGAGACCGAAAGGTAGTGCAATACCAGCCAAGGATACAACGGTTAAGCTTTCCAAAACCTTGATGTTTTCACCGTTCCTTTGGTCGATGCCTCCTGGACGTCAACAGCAAAACGACTTGATAATGTCCTTGACGACTAGAGCAAATACAAGTTGCTGACAATCCTGAAAATAGCGGTACCTCGTCGCGCCTAAGCTCGTTCTAGACATTAAGCTTGATACCATCCAAACGATCGGCTTATGGGCATGTAGCATGCGTCATTGTCCCGCTTGTCGACTTGTGGTGGTGCAAGTGGCTTATTAACCAGCAAGACAAGTGATTTTTGTGGGCTCCATTTGATCCAAAAAGATCATTTTGGCAGTACGTTGGAAGGGACCGGGACTGGGGGTGGGGAGCAGGGCAGCCTGGATGGCGGACAGGACGAGGAACTCAGTACGACAACTGACAACACCAACGGCCAGACTCCGACCACCTCACTAAGACCCCTGCCACCGCTTGCCCTCCCTCGCGCTGCCACAACGTGCCATTGCGTGTGGCTTGAAGCTACCCGGACCAGGGTATCCGGGATTCTTTCACATCCACTCCAGAGGTGGACTGGCGGAGCGCAGCCTTTGCGGTCCAGCCTGGCTTGTGCGAGAGCCCGTTGCCTTACGAAGCCACGTGCACAGGGAATGCAAGTCGAATAAATAGCCTTGTAGATATCTTACGTGACTAGACGGATCTAGGATATCAACTAAATGCAACCTACCACCGCGTCCTTAGCGCGCGTAGTACATTCCGGGATCTCCGCCCATGTATTCCTTGAATCCATGGGATCCATGGCCACTGCCAGACCCGTGCAGGGAAGGTCCCCTCGTAAGCGAGGGCCCAACATTCCTCTTGTATTCTTCACTTATTCCATACTCGTACCCTCCACTGTAGCGTCCATCCTGCCCGAGTGACCCGTAGTGGCCCAAACGGTGCGACGGAATCCTGTAAGACTGCCTTCCTGCAGGGGCAGGTGGGTGTGGCCCAGTGACGGAGGATCGCCCACAATAGGCCTCGATTGGCATAGGGGTCGATAACCTATAAAACTCCTCTTCAGGCTGAGACAGCGCAAGTCGAGTCTGCACGCGGTCTGGAAAGCTGGGCGTCTGAACCACACCGTGCTTGGAAAGGAGTGGATTGTAAGGTGGCATGGGGTAGGGGTCGACGTCTTCGCCCTCTCCACCAGATTCTTCTGCGGGCACCAAGATTAATCATTGCAGATCGGCGAGACCGCACCATCCTTACCTTTTTCCTCGGGCTTGTAATTGAACGGGAATTCACGCATCTTGCGAATCGCATGAATGGCCCAGAAGAAAAACCCCACGCCAGCAACGCTACAAGCTGCGAAACAGGAGAACGATCCTCAAAGACGAGTAGACAGCATCAAAGACCGGGAACGTGCCTATTATTGCGACCAAATCTCCAACACATACATTAGAGTGGATTGTGAATGGCTTGCAGGACGGAGGGGTAGCCTCGCCCGAACTCCGGGCGACAAGAGGGCTGGGCATGAACATCTCTGTCGTTGCTGGTGCTCGGACTGATCAGAAAGCTCCGGGTGTTGGCTGGCTAGACAGGTATTTCCGAGGTATTAGACTTTCAAAGCCTTTTGCGGTTGGGATGACGATCTAGCTGGGGTCGCTGTCAAGGTGCGGAGCAGAGGGAGAAGAAATCTCTAGGAGCTTCATGGGCCCAGATTTTATAGATCGAATTAGGGGCTTGTGGGAGATGATTGGGTCAGTTTGAAACGACGAACGGCCAAACTTTTGGCAGCGGGTTGTCGCCAGACAGCGACTTGAACCACCCTCAGCGCCGTCGGTGTCCGAACTGAACGTGCACGCTAATGCTCTTCTGCCCGACGTGTGCAAACCTGTTGGTCGTTTCGTCCGAGACGGGATACAACAAATGGGCCTGCAACACCTGCCCATACGAATTTCCGATTTCGAAGCAGGCGAGGCTCCA
The DNA here is from genome assembly GCA_038094175.1 of Boletellus aff. lepidospora. Lineage (NCBI taxonomy): Eukaryota > Fungi > Basidiomycota > Agaricomycetes > Boletales > Boletaceae > Boletellus > Boletellus aff. lepidospora. The sequence continues at coordinate 4,625 of JBBPTT010000481.1, forward strand.
TACACTCCTGGTGCTTGCCTGGTGTGCTAACCAAGGTCCGCAGATGACCTCGCGCACGAGGATGAAGCGAAAACAAGTCGACGACGTGCTGGGTGGCGACGAGATGTGGAAGCATGCCGACGCGACAGACGGTGCGTCCCTTCAACTCGACGCTCGGCTACTTCATCCTCACCTTGCCTGCAGCAAGTTGCGACAAGTGCAATCACCGACGTGCATATTTCTACCAGCTGCAGATTAGGTCTGCGGATGAACCCATGACTACGTGTGCGTCGTCCGTGTGCGTTCATCTCGTCCAGGATCTAACGCGTGGCAGTCTACCGGTATCGCAGGTTCTGCTCCCTCTTTTTCTCGTCGCTCACCGCTTCTTTCTCAGATGCGCTGGCTGTGGATACCAATGGCGAGAAAACTAGTAGATTACTTACTAGCAATGCTACACTATGACATTGAGCGTGAGAATCTGGATGAGGGTATGTTGAGCATGGCAAGCACGCCCCCATCGCACTCTTCATCCCAACTCTCATCTCATGTCTGATCAACCGTCCCCACCGAAACAAAAGCCAGGCTCACTCCGCGACAGGATCGCCGCGTTTGAGAACAAGGGCTCTTCTTCTCCCTCTCAGGGCCCTCCTGTTCTTCGTCCCAAACCAGGTAGCCTCCAATGGAAGCCAAAACCACCTTCGCCCCCTCCCCCTGACCACGTGCAGTCGGGGGAACGCAAACCGGTGAATACAAGCGGACTGTCCGCCTTCGATGCGGTGGAGACCATCGGCCGCGGTGGGTCCCTCAAGGAACGCATGGCTGCCCTGCAGGGAAAGGGCGGCTTTGGTGGCGGTGGTGCTCCACCCCCCGTTGCGCCCAAGCCCAGCGTCGAACGTCCAAAATGGAAGCCACCCCAAGCAGCATCTGACCTAGCTACCTCAGGCGACGAGTCCAACGTCATCGTGGGTGTCGACGCCAGCGGTCGTGAGGCCTCCAGGTCGCCTCCGCCTCATCCCCCTGTCAGCCCGCCCCCCCAGAGCCAAGAAACAGCAGATCGTGAAGGCGAATCGGTTGCGCAGGAAGGTGATCATGGCGATGCTGATCCGGAAGAGGAGGAAAGGCAGCGCAGAGCGGCCATCGCGGCTCGTATGGCCCGTCTTGGTGGCTCCAGGTTCGGCATGGGTCCGCCGATCTTTGCTCCCAAACCTGCCGTACGCAAGCCTGACCCCGCGCCACCTCCACCCGAGGTCAAGGAAGACACGTCCGTCGATCAGCCGGTCGTTCTCAAGGAATCGGGTCAAGGTGCGACTTATCGCCGATGGCACTGCTCCAATCGTTACTTAACAATAACCTCTTTATAGTTTCGGTAACGTCACCTCCCCTTGACTTGTCACCCACTGCGTCCCCTGTTCTCGAACCCCGCACCGAAACAGGCATGTGTTCTAGATTTCGTTCATTGTAGTCGTCTGCTCACATTGAGCGACTCTTAGAACGCAAAGATGAACATGAATCCGTACCTGCGCGTGCACTAGCTTCAATGCCCGTGCCTGTGGGCCCTCGCCGGGCCGCTCCTCCCCGCAAGAAATCGTCCAAGAATGCGCCGACGAGCGCTCTTCCTGAACCTCCCGTTGAAGAAGTGGAGGCCGCGAGTGTATATTCTCCTCCTGCTGCAGATGAGCCTTTTACGGGTGCCGATCGTGTTGTCCATGATGCACCCCTGGCCACCACAGATACACAACAAATCTCCAACGCAGCGGAGACTGTCCAAGCAACTGATGAGGAACTTCCGACCACCACACTTAATGCTGAGCAGTTCACAGTACCACCACCTACTTCCTCCGAGGCATCTCATGAACCCATCAAGGCACTCGAGAAAGAGGATGTGAATCTCGTAGAGGATTCAGGTGTCGAGAACGGAGAAGCTACTGACGATCGAAGAGTGTCTTACGAGAAGCCTCGCGAGGTTGTCGTGGCGGCGGAGGAAGATGAGGAAGCACGTCGCCACCGCGTTGCAGCTAAATTGGCTCAGATGGGCGCATTTAATCCATTTGCTGGGCCTCTTCCAGTCCCACGGCGCTCATCGCTCGACGAGCAGGCCCCACCCCGGTCTGAAGAGTCACTTGACACTGTCAATGTAGATATAGGGGAGGCACTCCCTCCTCCGCCTGCTGTTCTAGCAAGACCTGTCGCAGCTCAACCTGTCGACCACGACGCTGCCGAGCCACACCTCGACACTGACAAAGATGACGGCAAGCTGTACGAGGTCGCCCAGGTGCCAGCGCATCGTGATGGTGAATTCTAATTTCTCTTTCCCACACCCCCTTCCCCCCTTTCCCCTTTGTCGTGTATTGTGTCGTAGGATCCGGGTATTAATGTAGTTTCTTCCTCCCCCTTCCTCCCTTGTTCTGGTGACAGGCGAGCATACAGTCGCATCGTACACCGAAGAACAAGGAGACGTTCATGACGAGCATATACGATCTGCGCCGGAATTCTCTGACGAGCGACCCACCGAACACCGCGCAGCCGTTGTCGTAGCCGAACAGGAACAAGGCACTGCCTTGACGCAGTACGCGGATGCATCCGAAACATTAGGCACGACTCTGCCCGAGGGAGAAGAACAGGAATACAGAGCACGAAGGGATACAGACGACACGATAGCACGTAGCGCAACAGCTGGGATCGATAACGATAACGAGGTCGAGGTCAAGGATGAGGGAGAGACGGACGAGGTGCCACCATCTCACGTCACTCCGTCCATACCACCTCCTCCGTCAGTCAATTTTCACTCCAGGCCGACTCCTCCATCGCCTCCGCCGCTTTCGCCACCGTCAAAGACACCCATACAGGCGCTGAAGGTGGACGAAGGGGAGCGGCCGGCGTCGCCGGATATACCACCACGACCCGTTCCGCCGCCTGGCAGGAGTGGTAAGCATCCAGGGCGCTGAGAAGCGTGCTCGGCTGAACACTCGCGTAGGTTCGATCGTGGAGGACGGGCCATCACCCCCTCCTAGGCGGACCATTCTGCCGCCGCCAAGGCGCACGAGCGTGCGCGTGACGGACGCTATAGTGGACCCACCGTCTTCGCCGCCAACGTCTCCTAGGCCGGCCAACCGCCTGCCCGCGACGCCGCCGATAATCACGACGCTCGGCGCGCAGGAACAGGTCACGCCGGAGGCGCATGAAAAAGGTAGGTGCTACCGTTGCCAGGTGCGTGGGCTGTCTCTGACCCCAGTAAAGTGACACACTATGGTGTGGAGGAACTGTCAGAGGGTGCAGCGCCTCAGCCGGAAGGCCACGAGGACGAAGTGTCTGGGCGCCGTAACGCAATCGCAGAACGAATGGCACGTCTGGGAGGGATTCGATTCGGAGCGCCACCATCGATGAACCCGCTCTCGCGGCCTCCTCTACCTGCGGCGCCCCCGCCGACGTCAATACCTCCGGACGATGTAGAATCGGAGGAAGAGGAAGAGAGGGAGGACGGAGATGAAGACGAAGACGCAAGGAAGCAGCGGATCGCAGCCAAGTTGGCAGGGATGGGGGGCATGCGGCTTGGCATGCTGCCTCCTGCTGCGGGGCTACTCCCTGCGTTGGCTAGACGACCCGTTGCGAAGCAAGAGGATAGCGAGGGCGAGGACGCTGTGCCCCCTGTTCCGGTTCCTGCACCCCTGGCGCGCTCCGTGCCCACTCGGAAACCACCTCCGCCCATCGAGGTCCGTGTTGAACAGACCTCGGGAAAACAGACTAGGGAAGACAGCCGTCGGACGTCGGAAGATGGTGTGCGGGCCAAGGTGGAGGAAAGTGAGTTGGAGGAAGTTCGATGCTCGGATGCAGAGGCGCCCTTGGCGTTGGAGGAAGAGGATGCACCTGCGCTGCCACCGGCCCGACGCACGTCGCAGACCCGACGCCCCGCAGAGGCATTACCCACCCCACCACCACGTGTGACGTCGCGGTCGCCTCCGCCTAGCCGGTCTCCGATCCCGGCAGGACTACTGGGACGGCGGCCGAGCGCTGCCACGGCGACGTCCTTGTCGAGGCACGGGTCGGCGGATGAAGGGTTGAGTCCCCAGTCGAGCGACACGCCTACGATGACAGGTCATCCCCAGTCTGAGTATGTCATGGTCGAAGCCGAGGTTCCCGAGGAGGACGATGCGCTGGTCGTACAGACGCCTCCACCACCACGCCGCAAATCGACGCGCAGTGCAGCACACTTGGTCCCGCCGCCGCCGCCGCCATCTGCGATCGACCCCCCGCCAGAGGTGCTGGCGAGCAGTGTGCAGTGGGAGATCATGCCTCCGATTCCGCAGGGGCAAGAGGGCGGAGAGGGGTCGGAGATGGCGTCGTCGGGGTGGTCCGAGGATTCGACAGCGGTGCATGTGCCGGCGCTTGGGCGTAAAGGACCTGGGTCTGGAGGACCTGTGCTGTCCTCCGTGTCCCTTCCGAGTTCTCGCAGCGCGTCGGGCAAGCCGGTCACGCTTGGCTCCGACTCTCGATCTGGCTCTTTGTCTGGATCAGGCTTGGGTGCGAGAAGCGTCGACCAACATCAGCCTCAGCGCCGCCCCTCTCAACAGGAGTTGACGATGGACCAACTGATGGCGATCTGGGGCAAGGTCGGCGTGCGGGTCGTCGAAGTCGCAACGACGCTGTTCGAGAAATCGAAGCGGGCGCTCGTCGGGGATGGGTCGTATGCTGGGTTCGTGCGCGCCGTGTTGGCGCAGGTGCCCGGCGTAGTGCTGCCTCCCGGCATCGACAGTGTCGACGACGGGAACGAGAACGCCGACGGAGACGGGTGGGGATATGTGGTGTACACACAGACAGGCAACGCGGTGCGACGGCGCGTGTCGGACATCTTACCGGGGGACGTGATCACGTTCCGGGATGCGAGGCTGAAGGGCCACAAGGGTCTGCACACGTACACGCAGACCGTGGGCGCCAGCGGCAGTGCCCCGTTTGTGGGGATCGTGTCCGAGTTTGACACTAAAAAGAGCAAAGTGAGGGTGTGGCAAGCCAACCAGCACGTCGGGCAACAGGTGAGTTTGACCGTCTTCCGACGGCTGGCCCGCATGAAGAACGGGGGTGTGCTGACGCCGAGGGCGACGCAGACGGTGGAGATCGTCAGCTATCGGTTGGAGGATCTGAAGAGCGGGGAGGTCAAGGTGAGCAGTACACTGCAGCCGTACTGGATGTGGTTGGGACTGATCTCGTGTTGGACAGGTGCATCGGGTGCTCGTAGCATGACATCACACTCACGTTTACTGTACACATACGGGCTTTTCTCGTTCTTCTTTTTCACTTCTGTACATGTTTCGCGTCATTGGGCATGGCATTATGTATTAGTGTCTCGGGAGACTTCGGTACATGGTAAAGGACGATCTTGGATTAAGGTGGCTGGTATACGAGGTGCCGCGTGCAAGAACAGGTGGGCAATGCGCCGAGAGGACGCGTAGAGGAACGACCGACGAGGGCTGTATAAACGGGAACACTCATCTGACTTTTGCATCGTTGTGCGCTAGGTCGTCAGTCACGCGTACTCGGATGCTCGTACGCGACGAGACGAGAACGAGGAGAGGGCCGCTTACTGTGGCACAAGAAGGCGTCGTGCAGGTCACTTGTCCGCCGATCGACCCGCGTTGGTGCTGGCCTCCTCAGCGCGCCGAGGATGACCAGGTCCTCGTTTCCAGCTCTCCTCGGCATCGGCGCCACCTGGGGGTCGGACGGAGATCAAAGACGAAACGGGCCATCGAGGAACGTCACGAACCACGGGTCGTCCCATCACGGCGTCGTTCGCCATCATGATGGTCGTCGCCGAGTCTCGGTTTCTTGACGATGACGACGGACTGCAGCGGGTCATCAGAACCGGCATCTATGCGCGTCACTGCGGGAGAGGAATCAGCCGGAGGAGGTGGACGCTTGCCCCGGTTTTTCTGTGACACGTTCAGACGGCCGGCGAGGACGACACGGAGCGTGGGCGTGAGGGACGTACAAATCTGTCTGCGAACTGCTTCTTCCTGGAGGAATGTGGTGTGCGACGACGACAGGCGGGTTGGTCAGAAACGATGCGGAGGGGAACGAGAGGCGAATACCGACTTGGCGAGCGCTTCTTCGACTTGACGTCTCTCTTCTTCTTCCTGCGTGGAGAAGGAATGATGACACAAAACAAGGTGGCATGGGTGTTGCCTACCTGTCTGATGCGCTGGAAGCGTTCGAGAAAGGAGCCGTCGTTGGAAAAGACGTTGACGGGCTTTGGCTTGGAGGGGGGCGCCTTTGAGAGGGACGTCGAGGAAGAGGTGGTCGCGAAGAACGGGGAGGCGTCGGACATGGCAGAGCGAGCAAAGGCAGGCAGCGCAGAATCACGTGAGCCGCACAGAATGGCCTGGCATCGACGACCGTCGCCACCACCGCCTGCGTGGACGTCCGCGCCCGAACGATCTTACGATTACGGAGGGTTCGCCGAGGCGTCGGAGGACGACTACGAGAGGGCGGAGCTCTTCTGCGCACTGCATGCGCTCGAGCCTGCCAGGTTGCTGCCCAGCAGCGACATTGACAGGATCGCGAGGGAGAGCTGCAACGCCTGGGGACTCGAGTTTCGCCACACAGATCTATCCTTCACGCAGCGGCAGACGTTTCGAGGCGCGATACACAATCAAAGCAAGCATCGCGACACGGGCGTCGTCACCAAGGTCGAGACGACCGAGGCGTGCAAGGACTGCTGCCTGGTCAGCACGCTTCCTCTGATCTGCGGTCTCTACCACCGCCTGCAGGCGCGTGACGGGGGCGTCTACTTTGAGCTGACGATCCAGAAGATGAACGGGATCGTCGCGTTAGGTTCGCCGCATCGCACGCCGTCGGATGTTGAAGTCACTCACGTCGTCGCTCCCTCGACAGGAACGGTCTGCCGACCTTATCCACACTTTAGACTTCCAGGGTGGCACCGGCAGAGCGCTGCGTTGCATCTGGACGACATGCGCAAGTTTTATGAGCGTTCGGACGGGGGGCAAGAGTCTGGATTCTGGGAGGTTGTCGGGGGTCGATCCCCCGGCGCGGGAGACACTCTCGGGTGCGGGTACGAGTTTGGCAACGGTGGCACGCTCTTTTATACGTTCAACGGAGAACGCCTCGTGCCCGATGCATTCAAGGGGCTGTACCTCGATAGCGCTCAGGATGTGTACGCCGGAATAGGCGTGGACGGCGAGAACACGTTCACGGTCAACTTTGGAGGGGACGGTTTCAGGTGGCTGCCTGGCAACGAGTGGGGGTGGAGATTGGACGGGCACGTTGGGAGACCGAGCTCGCCGCAGCGGGTCGTAGACGAGCCTCCTCCTCCTCCGTACAGCTGGTCGCGTGCATGAGCGGTGTGTGGCCATACGACGACCGATTGGGGTTTCTTGCTCGACCGGCCTGAGCTGTAATCGCGACACCGCATAAAACGCACGACGAGGACCGGGGACGGGGCACACCAGGTTTTGGCAGTCGACGCTGTGTTCGGCTCCGTTCGCGCGTCTCTCGCGTAATCCTGCGCAATTTCGCTCCACTGTTGACCCATTCGTTCTTATTTATGGCGAATATCTCTCACCGTGCCTCGGGTTTCTGGACCGCTGCTGTGCCCAACCGGTCCAGTTTCGCCACCATGCACGACGCCGATGACCTCGAGGCTGCAGACGAGTTCGTGGACGACCTCGAGTACGACGGCAGAACGCCGCTCGACAAGACTATAGACCGCATCGGGATGGGTGCGCTCTCCCATCGTCTCTCCCGCGCGTCGTCCCTCATTCACCCCAGGGAGCTACCAATGGGTGCTACTCTCGCTGTGTGGGTTCGGTGAGCGTCGATCGAGTCTACCATCGCGGATTGTCTATCGTTCTGACTTGCGCGGTCCCCTCTAGGCTGGATGGCGGACAACGTGAGTTGCTCGCAACAAGCCTCTCGGCCCCCTTGACTTGTCGCTCAGATGTGGATTCAAGCTATCGCCATCATCCTCCCGCGCGTGCAGCAACATTACCTAGGTACACCGTCCACTCGGCATCCCCTGCTCGTCCCCGACTAACACTTGCAGTCCCCAACAGTTACGTTGGGACGCTCTCCTCATCCATGTTTGCGGGCATGATGGTTGGTGCTGTCGGGTGGGGAACTTGCTCCGATCTTGTTGGTCGGAGTGCCGCGTTCAATGCAACGCTCTTCTTTACTGCCCTGTTTGGCATTCTCGCATCGTTTGCAAATTCATTCCGGAGCCTCTGCGTCCTTCTCTTTCTCCTTGGCAGCGCCGTCGGGGTAGGTTGCGAAACTCTAATTCGCATCATGCAGTCGCTCATCGTTGCGCGCCCAGGGGTCGATGCCTACGGACGGTACTCTTCTGCTCGAGCACATGCCCCAGGGAAAACAGTACTTGGTTACTGCACTCTCGGTATTCTTTTCTTTTGGATCCGTCCTTTCAGCGCTCGTTGCTCTCTATGTCCTTCCGGGGCACTCCTGCTTGCCTGACCAACCCTGCGATCCCTCCACTCAAAATAATGGCTGGAAGTCCGTGCTCGTCTTCCTCGGCCTCATCGTAAGTGCCCGTTCGTCGCGATGAGCGTTCGCGTCCGTTCATGCATGCAGACATTGTCCATGTTCCTCGCCCGCATTGTATTCTTCCGGCTGCACGAATCCCCACGCTACCTCGTCCACGCTGGTCGACATCAAGAAGCGCTCGAGTCCTTGCAGCTTATTTCTCGGTTCAACGGATCTGCCATCACCATAGACCTCGACGACGTGGACGATCGACGACCACCTCCACCCGACCCCCGTCTACCGAACGGGTCGGACGAACGCGAGCCTTTCCTCCCCGCCGCTGCACAGGAAACGCGACCTGGTGCAGAGACCAACAGCAACGATGCGCCGGTGGACACGCCGGCAAGGGATGAAGGCGTCAAGGACTACCAGTCGACGGGCGACTCGCCCAACTCGCACTCGTTTTTGACAGAATACCCGCCACCGTCGTCGTCCCAGGGCGATGACGACGAGTCCAAGCCCACGCGTACACGTCATCCATCCCCACGATCACGTGCATCTTCGATGGCCTCTGTCCAACTCGAGGTCCGGTTGGGGCGTGTGTTGCCCAGGTGGATCAAGCGACCTTTGACCGCATGGCTTGATCGCGTAGGAATGGTGCTGAGCCCAGAGTGGTGTCGGACGACGCTGTTGGTGTGGGCCGTGTGGCTCTTCATGTCACTCGGTGCGCCCGTCATCACATCATGACCTTGTCTCTCACATGACCGACCGATCGCATCAGCCTACACGATGTTCAACGTGTACTATCCCAAATTGCTGGAAATGGGGCCCAGAGGCGATTCGGCTCCGAAATCGCTCGAGGACAATCTCTGGGATGTGGTGATTTTTACGTTGGGCGGATGTCCGGGCGCGCTCGTACGTCACCCCTGCCCCGTTTCATCTCGATATCGCGCGTTTGAATGACATGGGGACGTTCGTCAGCTGGGGGCGTACATGGTCGAAAGCACGCTCGGCCGACGGCAAACGTTGGCAGCAACGACCTTGTTGACAGCATTCTTTTGTATGGTCTTTGTCCTCGTCCAGAGCCCGTTGCTTGTTCGGATCAGTTCGGTGGGCATCAGTCTGACAGCCACGGTGAGCTTCGGTCCGCGCGCGTAGCGTTTTCGCTGATTTGCGACCAGACGATGTACGCGGTCTTGTATGGGTGAGCGGGGCGTCGAGGTGCGCCGACTGAACTGACTTTTTTTTTTCTTCTTCTCCTAGGTGGACCCCGGAGATCTTTGGCACCAAGGTGCGCGGAACGGCGTGTGGGATCGCGTCGGCCCTGTCACGCATGTACGTTCCCCCTCGCGCCCGGTTTCATCTCGGAGCGCTCACGTCCTTGCCTCTGGTCATACTTTTTTTTTTTTTTTTTTCGCTCGCGCGTGCATGGGTGCGGACCGCAAACGACTATTCCATTTTTTTCTCTAACAAGAGGTGGGATGATCGCGCCGCTGCTGGGTGGGGCACTCCTGTTTCTCAACCGCGCCTTTCCGGTGTGCGCGAGCGTGGTGGTGTACCTCGTCACCGCCTCCTGTGTCGTGCTCTTGCACGACACGGCTGGCGGCGGTGGAGAAGCGGGTGGTGGCGAGCGCGCGTTGATGCACTGAGCGGCGTCCGTGCGTGTGGGGGGGGAGGGTTGCTAGAAAGTGAGAGCGAGGTTGGGTACTCTAGTTTGGCTCTGCGCCTCGGAGCCGTGTATCGTGCATATTGTGTGCTACCATAGATGACGGGAGGGATCTAGTAGGAAGGGCGGAAGCTTGAAGGGACTGACGTGCGTGCGCGCGTCGCGTTCGTGAGTGGGGGACGTCGATGTTACATTACAGTATTTATGCTAGTCGCAAACGTGGTTGTGGCCTTGAATTTCAATGGGATGTACTGGTGTGTGCGCCCGGGCGCAGGCAAAGAGGGGGGGGGGGGGGGGGGGGCCAGAGGGGGAAGAAGGATGAAGACATTCAACGTCACACACGACCATAGACAGACAACACGCCAGGGCGTTTGTCGATCCACGACCTCACCAGACTCATGCTGAGTACATCAGCGTTGAACCAACGCTCAAGCCGTGTGCAGGTCACGTTGAATGTGTGAGAGACAGAAGAGGCGTGTGTGAATGTGGATGTTCCTGTGGACGTTACTAGGTACCGCCTCATCGACGCCCAAAACACCCAAGCGAAGAAAAGTGAGATATCGTCACGGAGTCGAAACCTGTGTGCAAACACGCGTGAGTGAGGGAGCGCCTCGATGATGATGACAACACAGAAAGTGATGCTTACGTTGGAGAAGGACCACACGGTCCTACAGCGGGGGAGATGCACACTGCAGACCGCTCGCTAGGACCTACCTCGCCGCTACCCGAGTCGTGCCCTCTGCCCCGCCGCTTCCGACTCCATGCGTCCTAGGGCTCCCCCGTTCTAATGTTGGCCTTTTTGAGGTGTGCCCGTAGAATTCCATCCCGCACTGAAAAAAAAAAAGAAACAAGTTCCGTCAAGAAAGAAGCAACCACGACGGAGTTGCGTCCACGTACCGGATGATAGCGTTTGCACAATCATTCCCTGGTCCTATGTTTTAAGAAAAGTCAGCCGAGTTGCGCGAAATCACGGAAGAATTAGCTCAACGATGTCCGATGTGGTAAAAATATGACACATTCGTGGTTCTGGAGAATTGCGTTTCACCGCGCCATTGAATTTCTGACGAAAGTCTGAGCGAGAAACGATCGCCCAAAGTCACAAGCATTATCAATTCCTATTGGTCACATCAAAGGTAGCGCGCGTACACTTGACGACGGATAGGATCTCATTGGGACCCTCGTACGAGGGTATATAGTGCTTCACCTGGGTCCCGTCTGTGATCTTCTTTTCGAGCAGGTGAACCTCGTGAAAGATGAGAATGAAAGTCGCTTGGCTCAGGAGCCTGGACGAGCAAATGGATTTCCATAAAGTGAAAGAGTCTTCAAGTTGGCTCATCTGTGGGTCTTCTTGTAGTCGTTCGTTGAAACGTGATACGGGGACCAGGAAGATGATCGCATCTGCTTGATCAAAGTACGGCAGCCACGCATGACGCTACGAATCCGTCACGAACCGATACCGGCGGAGAATACAGGGAACAGGAAATGTACCTGGGTACGCGAACCACCAATATCATAAATCTTCCATGGCCGTGATTTCCCATCTGAAAAGGAGCTATGTCACTCTGGCGCTGAGCAACGCCGACGGGCACGCACATTCTTCAACGTCGAATTTATATTCCAGGATATCCGCGGTGCGCGGACGCACGTGGACGATGTCGTCGACTGTTGGTTCATAATCACGAACGGCGATACGCTCCGTGTGGTCCAGGAAGCTGGAGGCGGTGCACAACTGAGAAAAAAATGTGTCAAGACAAAAAGAGCACAACACGGACAAACTGGCAGGATCCTCTAAATGGACGCCGTGTGCTTGCAGCATGTTGCGAACAACATGGTCCGCCCAAAGTGCCATTATGTCGGATTTGTGGTTCGCGATAGCTTCAGTGACATTCCTACTGCTCGCGCCATCATGCTTGACCGGTCTCGGAGAACTCTTCATGTGAGAACTCTGCGGCTCCCGCATGTCGGCTTGCACAACAAGTAATCGTTTCAAGTCGTCCTCGACCCCACAGAGGGGACGAAGCCGAACTTGAAGCAAACGATGTTCGCCCGTGAAAGGAAGAAAAATTTCGCCGTCGCTGTCCAAGGCTTGCTGTAGTGCATCGAGGATGGTATTCACGGAATGCACGAGGTTGAGCTGCACGACGGCTCTCAGAGAGGCGCGTTCTTGTTCCCACTGGTCCCGTGCGAACCGCACGCGAAAGCCTTACACATATTCTCAGCACCAGAGAAAGGCAAAGTAAAAGGAAAGTCACCAACAGTCGATGAAAGCAGATGTCGCTGTTGATCCAACTGTCAGCAATGACTCTGCAAAGCAGGGACGGGGGTGGGCAGCTGGAGACTATGATGGACTCACCGCTCTGACATTGACCAAGCAGAACAATTTTTACCGATCGTTCCTGCTTCTGGAGTGCGAATCCCTCTGCACGAAGCTGTTCGTCGATGCAGTCACTGATTCTGCGGGCTTCAGCTTCGCGCGCTTCCCTTGCCGCCTTCTCTGTCTGGGTTTCGTTGGGCGGCGGGGCGGTGAAAACGGCTAGTGGATCCAGGCCGTCGTAATGGGATACCATTTGGGATGGTGTCCAAGGGAGAGAACGGACCCATCATCGTTGCGCTGCTGCGGCTGACCCTGGTGTGCCAGGAACATCAGAAAAAAGGTTACAGTCGATTCCCTTATAACCCATACCCCTTCGGAGCTTGCTCGCGGTCGAACCATCAACTAAATGGCAGACAGTGTATAAAGAATACAGATAGAGGAAACTTGATCCTCCAATTCCTCCCACTACACCCAAGTGAAATTTTAAGTGGTTTGGGCGTCGGAAGCTTCGGAAGGGGTATGGGTTATAAGGGAGTCGACTGTAGTACGCAGTATGTGGTGCGGCCATTCAGAGTTTTGACTCGGATACGAGACGGTCATGCCCCGGGCAACGTTCGCAACATTGCTATCTTGTGGTCCTTGAGTAGTAACAGTCCACGGAATACTGCGAACAAAATTCGTCTCGAGGGACCAGGGTGTAGGGTGCCATAAGCCTGCTGGCCTACTGGTCACGTGTCTTAGCGCCCTTTGTACCTGTACGTCGTAGTCCCCCAACAAAGCGTGGTCCAGTTTGCTTGTCCGCTCGTCTCTCAGTGTTTCCTGCCGTTGGCCACGGCAGGTTTCCACGGGGGTATCAAATGGCAACGCCGGCGGAGGGAACAACCTACAAGGTTGGTCACTACACATCGACTCCGGGAGTAAAGCGAAGATGCATCTGTGATGGGATGAGATTCGAAGAATGGCTGCCGTCTTCGTTGCGTCCGGCGACTCTGGCCTGAAAAGCGACGCGTTGGCCCTTTAGTGACCTGCGCAACGATGTGCATGATTGACAAAATTTTGTCCTAAGTTGCCGCCCGGTGGGTGTACCATCTCCTCTCGCTCACTTCGCGTCCACGTAACACAGTTTTTGTCTCCGTAAAATTGACGAACTTCAGTTCTGGCCACTCCCTTGCAAACTTAGAGATGCAGAGGTCAGAGGTCAGTGTCTCTTGAATAGTGATTGACCATGAAGGGGCCCCAAAGCCTTGCGCGCAAGTACTTGGCCCCAACTCGTGCAGAAGCGGGGCCGTAGGTTCAATGCTATCAATTGACTGGGTGTTACGGCTGCTGCCGCCATGCTGAACTACGGAAAGCCCATCCCTCTCGTCCTCGCATATCGGCCCCATGGTCGGTGCTGCAGGATTACGAACACCGCCCGCGTTGACATCGTACGAGACCGTACTATCGACCACTTGAGATCGTAAATTTTCTTATCATGGAAAATGCATTAGAATGCCGACTGGCACGGGTAATCTTTACGCCATTGCAAGCCACTTTCCATCTTCTCTCAGTGAGTGTATCAACCGCAACCAGGCGGCGAAGGCACCATCAGCCCCCTCATTGTGACACAGCTCGCATCTATTTCCCGTGGGTTGCTATGGAATCTCAGTTTGCCTTCGGGTTTTTACCGCGGGTTCGAAGCTACTTTTGCTCACGAAACACCCCAAAGTCGTCAGTGCACTCCAGACACTGTGAGTTCAAGTTCCAGTGTACTGGCGTAAAAAGGTGGTGACTACAGAGTCCAGGTCTATGGCTGTATACTCATTCCATGTCGTCCCTCCCAACAAATCCAAGGACAAGACCACCATAATCAGAAACTTTGTGTACCAGCCTGAAAGGTGGGCGCGAAGTTAAGGCAGAAGTCTCGCTAGGCCGGTGAGAAATTGTTCCTCTACATCATTTTATGGGCGGTTGTCTGAGAACTACCGTCCTCGGATGTCCGGTTGTCCCAGGGTCAATGAGCCCACCGCAACATGAGACATATCGCCCTGAGAATTACCATACTGTGAGCCGCTCGATCCGATGTTTCCCAACAGATAATACAGCGGGCGCCACGTTTTGTCGTCTCCTTTGATGGGGATATCGGCTTTAGTATCACGAAACGGAGAGAAGTGGGTCATTAAAGGTTAGACTCAAGGTTTTTTTGACGTATCGAGTCACAAGCCAATTACTTAACGTTACGCACCGGGTGACAACACCGGTGCGTATGTAAACGCGGTGGGAAGGACTCGTGCAAACACTTCTGCCGTGCTCACGCTTCACCTTGCGGTCGTGATTCACCTACTGACAACCTATTTCGGTCTCAGCATGTGCAGAGGCTCATACACGTTCCATCCTTTCATCCTGGGCATGGTCAGCATCAGGGTTGATCCTACGTCCCTTAACTTGGTTCCGAGTATCCCCGGATTCCTTCCTGCGGATTTTGTTTGAGTCGAGTTTCCCTAGTCATGGACGTCATTCTGGCAAGCCGGAAGCACGAGCTAGATGTTCCACAGACTATATTGTATCACAAGTTGTCATTCCCGATTAGCGACCTTGTTGTGAGTTTTGAATTTTCTCGCCGATAGTGGGGTTGTCTTTTTTTCCTACGGCTCTTTCGGTTCCATGACATAACTCTCCATTATGCACTTCTCAACCTTTTTAACGCGATGGCTTACACATATATCCCAAACAGCGCGAGGTATCAATGCGCCATCCTCCTCATCTCCACCCTCGTAGCATCACGACAAGATCTGCTCTGAGCCATTCTAGCTGCGTCTCCGGAAAACAAGCACATACTGTGTTTGGCTCAATTAAGCGGGAATGAGCGTGAGTAGCTTGTTTGTAACTGCTGGATCTTACCTGTACCGACCAACAGGATTGCAATACGCTCGCCCGTCTGGCCGACAACCTCTATTCGCGTTTCGAAGCTCAAGGCGACCCCTCGGATCTCAGCCTGTGCATTGTTCGCTACCGCTCT
This sequence comes from Boletellus aff. lepidospora, assembly GCA_038094175.1. NCBI lineage: Eukaryota > Fungi > Basidiomycota > Agaricomycetes > Boletales > Boletaceae > Boletellus > Boletellus aff. lepidospora. The sequence continues at coordinate 20,066 of JBBPTT010000481.1, forward strand.
GCGTTGACGCTAGCCAAGTCATCTAACACTTTATCCAATGATGCACTGGGCATGTTGCTCAGCAACCTCGCCAGCGCGCTATCCATCCGCTTTCAGCGTCATGGCGACATATCTGATCTGGACCACTCTGTGGAGTGTCATCTTGCGGCTCTGGACCTTCGTCCTCCTGGTCACCCTGGGCGCGCCAGGACGATGTCCAATCATGCTACGGCGTTGCTCGTTCGGTATAGCCAGCTTGGCGTGCAGCATGATGTTGAGCAGGCGATCGAACACTTTAACGCTGCGCTCCCCCTCCTTCCGCCCAGCGGCCGACTGATTCCCCTTATGAATTACGCTAGTGCTCTGCTTTCTCGCTTCCGGCGCTCTGGTGACGTTTCAGATCTCAACGGCGCAATTCGCCAGTACCGTGGCGTTGTGGACTATTCTCCTACCGAGAACAAATCTACATCATGTTATAATCTCGCCAATGCCCTCTTATCTCGCTTCAAGCTGGAAAACAATCCAAAGGACCTTGCACTCTCCATCGAATACTCGACTATCGCATTGCATGGAATGAGCGAAAGTGACTCAGATTACCTCCTCGCACTCTCGTGCCTTTCGACTGCGCTCATCAAGCGATTTGAATTACACGGAGATGTGGAGGACCTGGAGATTGCAATAAGGAACTTCAAGTCCGCGCTGGAGCTCCAGGCTACTGAGGACGCACCGCAGTACATCGCCTTCTCTGATTTAGCGAACGCACTCGTGTTGCGCTACAAGTCACGGTCGAGTTTTGCCGACCTCGAGCTTGCGATCGATCACTATCGCACTGCCCTTGATCTCCTTTCACCCGACTGTAAAAACGAGAGGATTTTGGGTAATTTAGGCCACGCATTATTCCTCCGCTTTTCAAGACTGGGAAGGTCAGACGACCTCGAGGGGGCCATACAGAGTCACTATCTCGCCTTGGAGATTCGCTCCGAGGATTTATCGCAGCGTGTCATCACACTCGAGGCGCTTGGCACATGCCTGGACGTTCGCTTCGAGCAGTTGGGAGATCCGAGAGACCTTTGCACCGCCATTAAGCTTTACGACGAGGCATTGATCGGGGCTTCGCAAGATCACTCTCATCGACCAACCATCCTAACAAGGGGTGCGAGCGGGTTGGAGAGGCGATTTAGATTATATGGAGGAATCACTGATTTGGATAGGTCGATTTCCTGCTGTCGCGAGGCGCTCGAGCTGCTGGCACCTGACCATCCTGATCGGGTAGCGTCATACCAAGTGCTTGCATCCTCCCTTTTACTGCGATTCGAAGAGACGGGGGACGAATTTGATCTCGATGAAGCCTGCCTCGCTTGCAACACGTCCATGAGCATGCAGTGTACATCTGATTCGTCACGAGCAGCTTGTAGACTACTGCTTGGCCGAATCTTCAAGGCTCGCGTCCTCCCTTGGGAAGCTAGAAGCATCGAGTTCATATTTCAGCATCTCCGCGCAGCCAAAGACCTTTGCACCTTGACCAGCCCACTGATTTCAGACGTCTACGCCGAACTAGCGTCGACCCATTACCTTCGCTTTCTCCGCGAGCAGAAATGCTCTGATCTCCACGAGGCTTTTGGGCTCCATGAGCTTAGTATGAACGTCGCCAGTGGCCCCTTGTGGTCCGCCTTTCGTGCGTCACTACGGTGGGTTAGGGATGCGGAGACGTATGGTCATCGTTCAGGCGTCGACGCACATCGCTGCACGCTCCGTCTAGTCGAGCGGCACGTCTTGACGTTACGCTCTCCCACACTCCGACAGTGTTTCGCCAGAAGATATTGCTTCGATCTGGCTTCCTCTGGCACTTCGTTCGCGTTACGTTTCCAGAGCCCCGCAGAGGCGATCGAAATTCTCGAGAGTGGTCGATCGGTCGCATGGTCCCAACTCGTGCGCGCCAGGACGTGCTTGGACGACTTGCGACTCATGGGGGAGCATGGAACATCGCTGGCAGACGACTTTGAGCGCCTCACGCTCCAGCTCGAGCGCATGTCCCGCGCATCGGAACCGACCTCTTCCAAGGACGTCAGACCCCTGCTGAAAGAAAAGGAGGCGGTCGTGCAGCAAATTCGGCGTATGGAGGGTTTCAGATCGTTTCTCAGATCCACGCCATTCACCGAGCTCGAAAAGGCCGCGACGGATGGCCCAGTCGTCCTCCTGAATGCGTGTCGACGCACGCGTACGTGCGACGCGCTCATCATGGTGCACGACATGCTGCCCATCCATGTCCCCCTCTCGGACGCGATGACGCCCGACGACCTCTCGCAGATGGCAACACGCTTCCGGGAGCTGACGACGGGCAGCGCTGTTGAAAACGATGGCAACGAAGCAGCCCTGGAGAGCCTGCTGTCCGATCTCTGGGACGTCGTCGTCTTTCCCGTCGTCCAACACTTGCTGCCCCACGTGCCAAGGGGCTCCCGCCTGTGGTGGTGTCCCACCGGCGCGTTCACGTCGTTGCCCCTGCACGCCGCAGGCCCGTATGGAGAACGCGCCCCCGGCTTGCCACAGCTCTACGTGTCCTCGTACACACCGACACTCCAGGCGCTGATACGCGCCCGGAGAACGCGCGAGGCGCCACGCGCACGTCGGACGAGCGTCCTCCCGGCCCTGTTCAAGAACAAACGGTCCAAAGAACAACCGTCAGCTGGCCCCTCGACGACGACGACGCCCACGATCGTCGCGATCGGTCACGCGGCGTCCGACGAGACGTGTCACGACCTCGACCTGTTGCGCAACCGCATCCCACCGCGCGTCCCGTTCAGGCGCATGGAGGGCGGCGAGGGTGGGGGGGAGATGCCACTGAGCGCCGAGGCCGTCCTCGCCGCGTTTCGCGAGCCCGGGCCGGTGTGGCTTCATCTCGCCTGTCCGGCGTTGCTGGATGCCGACAGCCTACCGTGCCGGTCAGGATTTATGGTCGGAGACGACGACGGTGCCAGTCACGACGGCGGGGGCGTGGTGTCGTTGCGCGACATCTCCTGCGCATGCGTCCTAGCTGAATTTGCATTCCTAGCCGGACGGTGTCGTCCTCGGCGTCGTCATCGTCGTCACCGTAGCAGCAGCAGCAG